>JAVTVY010011247.1:0-58082 GCA_036873755.1 Hanleya hanleyi | reverse complement strand
ACAAACATTGGTCCTATACCCCTAGTATGGGACTATATGGGTCTCCCTGAACTTTTTTCCAAAAATTTCAACGATTCGCTCTGCGACATTTCCTATCATGTTTGTCTTGACGAGACTAAGAAAACGAGACCACACAACCTATACCGCAAATGTCGAGAAGTAGGTTTCCCAGGATGGTCCTATACCCCCCATACCCCATATAGGCATTTTCCGGATTTTTCGATAAAGTCCGTGTTCCTTATTTTTTCAGGAAAATTTTTACATACACCCACCCTGGAACTAGGGGGAGATAACTCTATTGATAGGCAAGCCCCGTTAAGCCCGGCGACCTATATACCCCCATACCCCATATAGGCATTTTCCAGGATTTTTCGATAAAGTCCGTGCTCCGTTTTTTTTCAGGAAAAATTTTACATGCACCCACCCATGACTGGATGCCCCTTCACATAGGCTTCACATTGATACCTCATACAACTCGATCAGCCCATTAGGGGTTCCCTAGATCCCACAACGTCTATTTCCATACCCTTTTCCCACAATTCGCTGTCTGCGCATGCGCAGAATGATGACAACGCCCGAGCCGCTAGTCCAGTCAGATGCCCCTTCACGAATGCTTCACATTGATACCACATACAACTCCATCGGCCCATTAGGGGCCCCCTAGCTCCAAAACGTCTATTTTCATACAGTTTGTCTACTGCGCATGCGCAGAATGCCGATATTTTAATCCCACACCCAGCCCATCAGATGCCCCTTGACGAATGCTTCACTTTGATACCTCATATGACCCCATTGGACCATTAGTGGCTCCCCTAGCTCCAAAACGTCTATTTTCATACCCTTTGGCCAACGCGCATGCGCAGAATGCCGATAGTTCAATCCCAAACCCAGCCCATCAGATGCCCCTTCACGAATGCTTCACTTTGATACCTCACTCGACCCAATCGGTCCATTAGTGGCCCACCTAGACCCCAAAACGTCTAGCGGGACCCATACCGGGTCCAGTTTTCGACACTGGTTGACCACATCCCGACAAAATGGCCAGTTTTCGACACCGGGCGTGTCGCCATCTTGAACATACGTGCCGCCATCTTGAACCAGAAGGCAGACGCCGCCAACTTGGATATGTCCCATAATGCACCTGGTCAAAATACTCGCTTCTGATTGGCTGAGGGCAGCGCCCCACACAACCGGAAGTGAGCGCTCCACAAACAATAGGCAATTTACTCTTTTCCTACTACTTACGGCGCTGTCCAGTTATTGATATTTGATATTATTGATATTTATTTGCAAAGAATCAGCATGGCTGTTTTTCATCTATGCATAAAAACAATAAATAAATAAATAAATAGATAAAACATAACATTTAGATAAAACAATAAGACATAGACATAAACGGTTGCAAAATATTACATGTTATCACAGTTAACATTACGTATACATACATTAAAATGGCTCAACGTTAGATAAAATAAATATGGTGCAGTGCTTTTTAAAAGTTTTTAACGTATTGCACGCACGAACTTCTTTCGGCAACTCATTCCACAACTTTGCACCTTGAAATGAGAACGATTTCTTGAGATTTTTTGACAATGTGATGCCATTTGCCTGGGAGAACCTAGTACTATAATTATGAATCGTTGTAGAAAAATTAAAAAGACATTTTAAGTGACTAGGGCATTTATCGTTTACAGTTTTCTTTTTTTTTATTATTTTTTTTTAATTATATTTACAGTTTACAGTTTCCACATTAGAACACATTTGTTTAAGAAGAATCGCTGCTTAATGCTCAACCACTTACAGTTTCTCAACATTTCAATGCGATGTGTTCTATAGTCACATTTGAGAATAATGCGCATTGCACGATTTTGTATTCTTTGAATTTTTGCAATGTCGCCCGACGAAACCACGTCATAGATAATGGAGCAGTAATCAATGCGGGGTGAAATCAAAGTATTATACAAAACAAATGCAGTGCTCTGAGGAACAAGGGGAGATAACCTTTTTAATAAACCAGTGCTTCTGTTTAGCTTTTTAACAGTGTAGTCCACATGCTCCTTGAAAGTTAAATTCTGGCCTATATTTACACCTAGATATTTTATGCTATTTATTCTAGTAATGCTTTCTCCATTTAAAATAATTTGCCAGTTTTCGTCCACATTCTTTTGTTTTTGGGGTGTTCCAATTAGCATTACATTTGTTTTTCCAATATGGAGGCTCAATTTATTTGCACATAACCATGTGTATACATTTTCAAGGTCTTTCTGAAGTAAAGGTTGAACAGTGGACGCATTTTGTCCAGCTACATAGAAGGCCGTATCGTCGGCGTACAAATTCACCTCACAGTGTTCGAAACAAACATTTATATCATTGATAAATATGACGTGTTCAACATAAAATTGCGGATCGAATAACCCTTGCGGGAAAAGTTGTTCCCTTGTGGCCTCCAACGACAGTCTCGGCGTCCATGCTTCCTTAGAACAGATCCGGCCATATCCTTGGGTTCACTGCATTTGTCTTGTGATCCCCAAGTATGGGGTTGGGTTGAACCGTCACGGTTGGGTGATGAGAGTAAAATTCGCGGCTGGTATTATTGAAGGGGCTGCTGGTTGGGAGCGGGATGGATTTGATGCCCGCCGAACAGGAGCTGCTGGGTGTTATTCCTGTGGATGGTCTGAGTGTCGTAGATTCGATTCGACTTTGTGATGGCCACTCTCCGGGTTATGGGTGGTTTTTCAATCGACGATCTTCGGGTGTTTGAGCTTTTACGTCTAAAAACATATTGGTATGCGGACGACTCCTTGCGGCTTGAAATCCCTGCTTGAAAGATTGATGTTCTGTGCATAATTCCGAACACGTAGATTCTCGCTCTGTCGAAGGGATTGGAGAACAGCAAGTATTGGTAGTTCGAGACAATATCCCTGGACGCCTTCCCTTGAGGAAAGGGATTCTTGGTCAAATAGATGACGGCAGATTCCGATGATGAGATCATTTTAAGTCAACCCGTACTACATGTATGTCAGCGGTCTGTAAATTTTGACCCATGTACTACAGTTGCGTGACCTCTCCATGACCTTTGCACGCTGCCTCGGTGATTCGGTCATGCATAATGAAATCTACAATTGTCTCAACATCGATCATCATTATCAACGGTCGACATCTAATCTTGTCTCCAATCCGATTTTCTGAACTGTAGAGATCATGATACTTCACGTGAGAAATAGTGAAAGTATTGTCGTACCAATATCTTTAGGTTAACTTTAAATGCGATTATGTTTTGTATGTACTTCGGCGATGATTCGTCGTGCCTTCTTTCCAAAGTCGTCTAGCTAACTATTCCAAGAACCAGCGGACAAACGATCGGCAAGTTCCAGATGTCGGTGTGTGACCTGGAAACGGGGTAGTCCTTCAAACTTCATCGAGATGACGCCATATTGCGCACAGGACAACAAAGGACTGAAATTTTTTTTTGATTGAAATTGAAGGGCCATCTCCCATACGGATTTTGCAGCCCATTTCATTATACCAATATCTTGACTACATATCCCTGTGATGATTTGTATCACAGGCACGCTTGTGCACAGGCACGAATATCATGGATTAAGAATACTGATCAGCGATACGGATTTGATATTTTGGAATATCATGTTATCTTGCCGGCATCATTGAAAACTGTTGACCGCTTCTCTCTTGCAGGAAACAAGCCTATGTTTATGTCTACTATGATTGTCTTTTTGAATTTGGTGTTAATACTGTTATATGGAAATGGAATAGGTCTTTGGATTATGGACGCGGATATTCTCTAATGGACGACGGCTGGATTATGAATGACGGACTAGACGCCTGTAAATTATTGTACCTGTTAATGTGGACATCGTTAATAAACACACGGTTATCCGTAGTTATATAGTTATCCGTGCATGCTTCAATATGTTCCTTATGATGATTCCTCGCAGTGGTCTGTAGTCTCTTGGTTACAAACCACCAAGAACAGCCGCACTTAATATGTAGTACATCGACTGAGCACATATTGGGAAAGTTATATTCCCTAACATACGGAGCCGCAAACGGACCGCTACATAGAAAAACATAGCTTTTGATACAAACATATAAGACATTTAGCAAACCTTCCTCCCTGTTTTCTGGAGATACGACTGGCTCAAATAATGCGATTCCGTCCGAAACCATCATAGTGAATTTGGAAGGCGGGGCAAACAAACTGGCTAAACATTTTTGTATATTAATATACATGTTAGGAACCATTTAAAAACTCTATCACAAACGATTTCTCGCCCAGTCAGATTCAATGACCAAGCAATGATCCTCGGAAGTCAGCTCCGAATTGAAAATCCTGGATCCAGCGAACTCTTTGTCTATTGCAGAACATAGGAATTTGTAACGTGCCTTGGCAGCGGGTTGGTAACAGGTCAGCATAGGCCTACCCATATGGAACTGGTTGATGACCAAATGGCTTCTCCGGAGTCGTGGGTTATTTAGGCCATATAAGACAAAGGCTTGTTCCAACCAGTTTAGGGGAAACTGATTTTCTAACCTGGAGGTAAAATTTCCTTACATGAAGTTATAAATAAATAAATACATTTTATTGGGAAAGCCCTTTCGGCCTCAGTTACAGGGAGTAGTCAATACATGACTTCAAATGGGAGGTAACTCTCAGCAGCCAGACAACTTATGCACAAGCTGCGCTGAAAAAAACTTAACATGAAAATCAACCGAATCTGAGGAATCATGGGGCGAATGTTTCACTAACTTGAGCATTCAATGGATGGTTCCGCTTCTGAATCTGTCTGTGTCAACCGAATGAACATATCTTGAATTCATAAACTGTGAGAAAATGACAAAGCATATGAATTCCATGATAATTTGCCTGGTTCTCTCCAATTCTCCATCAATATCAACATGAATCGAGGAGTTGATATCCGATATGTCTGCATGTGGATGACTTTATTGTATTTCGTCAAATTGAGTCAGCTCGTTCAGCTCAGAATGATCGGCAACGAACAGAAATAAAATCTCTTTGTCGTACGAATATGGATTATGAGATCCATGAGCAAAGTAACTAAGCACACAGCTCTCCATATATCTACATATATGAGAAATAACTGACAAACTGAGTAAGAATCTTGTTTCTGTGTTGTTCAAGAATATGAGAATAAATAATTGAGTATGTGAGACGAACGGATGAATATTATTATATTTCTGTGTAATAATTTCCAGCCTAATTTCTGTTTTTCATTCAAATTAATATTATCTCATTTTCTCCTGAATGAAAAAAACATCATTTTTGCAAATTCACCAAAAATAAGTCAAGTTTGACATTTTTGACAGCTACCATCTGTGTCAGCTTTTCGGATTGAATCTTCTATATAAACAAAACAAAAATGAAATTCCTCGTATTAGAATTTTAAAATATGACCTGTTTTAAGAAAATTCAAAAACAAATGTGAGATTTTTATACCGTGTACACACCAACGTTGATTTGTACATAGGTCTACCAGTTGATCGAAGTGAACTGAGTTGAAAACCTACTCATACTCATATTACGAATACCAAGTAACAGACGTTGCTCAAACACTTATAGTTTGCTGCTACGATACAAGCGAAATAAAAAGGTAATGAATGTCATACCCAACCTTTCCATTAAAAGCGTTCCTTTAAGGAATGTCTTAGTTGTTTTCGAATAAACGAATTGTTATTTCTCGATATGCCCCAATTTCAGCCTCTGTTGCAGAAATTAGCCAGGAAAAGCGTGAAAGTTTCAACCCATGCTTTTAAATGGGAGGAAACTCTAACAGTTATATTATGTGCAGAGAACCTGTGTACAAACCGTGCTGAAAAATGAATTTAGTTTAAATGCTACGAAAGAACACCAAGCCCTACGTTTCTGGAACGCCCGAGTATGAAATGAAACTGGACCTGATGGAATCACGGGGCGAAACCTTCATGAACTTGAGAAATCGATGGATGATTCAGTTTATCAATGTGTCTGTGTTAACCGAAAGGTCTCAATGAATTAATTCAGTTACCAAATTATGAGAAAATGACAAAGTAGAGATTCCGGGAATACGGATAATTTGCTCAGATTTTTCCAATTCCCCATCAAAATTAACATGCAGAGATGACTTGATATCCGGTTGTATGCATGCTGTTGACTTTATTGTATACCGTCAAATTGAGTCGGCTCGATATGCGGACGGACCGGAACAAAATCTATATATCGTCAGAATATGGATGTTAAATTTTAATACAGTGTTTGGTAGGTCTACAAGTGAAAAAAATATCACAGTATCCACATAATTAACTTAATTGGGACAAGCATAGTGACATTGTACATAAAAAATCTAACAATACTTGGTATGATAAAAAGGATACTCGCTCCCTAGAATGCAACAGATATTTCCTTCTGTAGTATTACAGGCTAGTAACCAGTTTGGACTAAGCTCGATTATAGCAGCTAATTGCATGATTTGCCTCGAGGGACTTTGAAGTATAGACGTTTGTAGATGCGACAATTCAGTATCCAGCCGTCGTCCATAAAAAAATATCGTCATTTATCGAAATATATTATAAGGTAGACAGATAGCAGCAATCCCAAACATGAATATACGAGAGAAGCGGTCAACAGTTTGTCAACATTATGCTTTTTCGCCAGGAGATTCCACATTATTAACGACTATTCTTCAATTCAAAGAATTTCTTAGTCATTATCAGCAGAAAGGTGTATCTCAATCACGCTCCGATTGTTACTTTTATAGCTCTCACCAAAGTAAATATAATCAGCTGGACATTTTGGCATGAACACTTACATCGTTCTTTGAAATACTCCTCATATGCACCAACTGTACCAACTCATGCTTAGCATTCCAACAAACTGTAATGTCCATCATAAAGAACAGATATTCCAAACTTTATTTTCGTCAAGATAGTTTTGCTAAAATGCAATTCTTTGAAACAAATAAGTGCAGATGTCGCACATATAACAGTGTAATATGTCATATGCACATATAACAGTGTAATATGTCATATCGCACATATAACAGTGTAATATGTCATATCGCACATATAACAGTGTAATATGTCATATCGCACATATAACAGTGTAATATGTCGCACATATAACAGTGTAATATGTCATATCGCACATATAACAGTGTAATATGTCATATCGCACATATAACAGTGTAATATGTCATATCGCACATATAACAGTGTAATATGTCATATCGCACATATAACAGTGTAATATGTCATATCGCACATATAACAGTGTAATATGTCATATCACACATATAACAGTGTAATATGTCATATCGCACATATGACAGTGTAATATGTCATATCGCACATATAACAGTGTAATATGTCATATCGCACATATAACAGTGTAATATGTCATATCACACATACAACAGTGTAATATGTCATATCGCACATATAACAGTGTAATATGTCATATCGCACATATAACAGTGTAATATGTCATATCGCACATATAACCGTGTAATATGTCATATCGCACATATAACAGTGTAATATGTCATATGGAAGGAAAATATTATATATTGTATATTCTAAATATTGCCTGAACAGTCAGATCACTTCAGCAAGATTCCGTGACCAGTACTGTATCTCGCACTTTTGTCCAGGTAACTTAATTCTCCGGATACTTCTTCATCTTCATGCAGTTACTCAGTAAGTATTGTTAGGTATATGTATTTCACTTCCCATGGACGTTTAAGGTAGGCTTATTCTACCTATAGCTAAGTATATCGTCAATGTATGTGGAAGAAGAAGGCAATTTGAGCAATATATTGTCATGGTTACGTTGAAACTATGTCTTCAAAATAAAGGTGAGATCTCTCCGCTCAAGAGAAGGCCTAACACAAATGGATCATAAATGTAACAGTTTGTGGCATATCAACAAACACATGAAATCATATTTCCATCAAATAGAATACAATATGTACCAACAATGTATTGTCTTTGAAAAACGCGATGCTCAAGTTTTGGATAGGGAAGAGAATTTAATTGAAAAAAAAAATCGAATGTTTGTTTTTTATTATATATTTAGTGGTGAATTATAAATATTTTCCTCACTCGTAAAAGTGATATTACACTGCACTTAAATGCAGTGAATTATCACCATTGAATTCAGGATATAGTTAGCGGTGAAAATAAGACACACGGATAGAGTATTCTGAATAAGTTATGGATAAATTTGCAAAACTGCTCCCAAAGAAAGAATCGAATAATGTGGAAAAATTGAACTTTTAGAAGCGTTTTCCGCGATGTACGGCGCGGAGCCTTCGTCACACACACTTGATGTTTTGATCCAATGTAGCCACTGGGTTATATATTTCATCCATAAAAGGTATTTGAGTAATAGTGAACTCATATGATTGTCCATTACCGTAGTAACATCGGCGGCGTTTACGTTTTGAGAAAACCAGTAGTTCCCCGATAAAAGGATAACTCGGGCAATGCAATATAGAAATTTTATATGAATCAACATTAATAATAAACAGACTATTGCATGGCTACACTTGAATATCAAAAGTATGTTTCTCGTGAAATAGGAAGCAAAACTTCATGTCGTGTCTTTCACTCGGAAAACTATTCGCGATATTCAAGCCTAAGCATGCAATATCCTCTATGTATTCGGAGAGCTGTGAGATTCCTGGAATATGTTTAAAATCTAACACAATGTGTTTTTCTAATTATTTAAAGCCATGCGTATAATGCCAATGGAAATATTGGGATAATTAGTTTGTTTCGACATGCTAAAAGTTATTAAGAACAAACAAATGTGAAAATTAGTAAGCTGTGAATTGTGTAGAAACAATATTGATCTTACGTTTGTGTAATTATTGCATCAACTGACCGAATTTGATCAGCAGTAAACCTTGTTTCAACAGGCATTCACAGATATTTCATTTAACGAAAGTATACCTTGACCTGATGCATGTTTTCATTGAATTGGTATTCGTGGTAGAAGTTATTGAAAGGTTGAGGCGTTTTAGCAATAAATAATTGTCGCGAAACTTGAATCTAAATTGTTCGATCTTTTCAAAACTTTACAGTGGAGTTTTCCAAAGTTAAATTTCACAAGATAGCTGTTTAGGTTAGGACCAATCGTCACAGTTCGGCATATCAATATCTGTGATTACCACGATCGGTTGCACTTTTAATGATAAATTGATAGTTGAAATATGACACTAATATCTATTCGCATCTCTGAAAAAAACATTGCCGGTTTTACATTCAGGGTTTTGCATAAATTATTTTATTTCGAAAAAATCTCAAACGCGCAAGTTTTGCTACTTTCCCGGTGTATTTTCTTTGAAAACTTGCTACCAATAAAAACTCTATCACAAACGATTTCTCGCCCAGTCAGATTCAATGACCAAGCAATGATCCTCGGAAGTCAGCTCCGAATTGAAAATCCTGGATCCAGCGAACTCTTTGTCTATTGCAGAACATAGGAATTTGTAACGTGCCTTGGCAGCGGGTTGGTAACAGGTCAGCATAGGCCTACCCATATGGAACTGGTTGATGACCAAATGGCTTCTCCGGAGTCGTGGGTTATTTAGGCCATATAAGACAAAGGCTTGTTCCAACCAGTTTAGGGGAAACTGATTTTCTAACCTGGAGGTAAAATTTCCTTACATGAAGTTATAAATAAATAAATACATTTTATTGGGAAAGCCCTTTCGGCCTCAGTTACAGGGAGTAGTCAATACATGACTTCAAATGGGAGGTAGCTCTCAGCAGCCAGACAACCTATGCACAAGCTGCGCTGAAAAAAACTTAACATGAAAATCAACCGAATCTGAGGAATCATGGGGCGAATGTTTCACTAACTTGAGCATTCAATGGATGGTTCCGCTTCTGAATCTGTCTGTGTCAACCGAATGAACATATCTTGAATTCATAAACTGTGAGAAAATGACAAAGCATATGAATTCCATGATAATTTGCCTGGTTCTCTCCAATTCTCCATCAATATCAACATGAATCGAGGAGTTGATATCCGATATGTCTGCATGTGGATGACTTTATTGTATTTCGTCAAATTGAGTCAGCTCGTTCAGCTCAGAATGATCGGCAACGAACAGAAATAAAATCTCTTTGTCGTACGAATATGGATTATGAGATCCATGAGCAAAGTAACTAAGCACACAGCTCTCCATATATCTACATATATGAGAAATAACTGACAAACTGAGTAAGAATCTTGTTTCTGTGTTGTTCAAGAATATGAGAATAAATAATTGAGTATGTGAGACGAACGGATGAATATTATTATATTTCTGTGTAATAATTTCCAGCCTAATTTCTGTTTTTCATTCAAATTAATATTATCTCATTTTCTCCTGAATGAAAAAAACATCATTTTTGCAAATTCACCAAAAATAAGTCAAGTTTGACATTTTTGACAGCTACCATCTGTGTCAGCTTTTCGGATTGAATCTTCTATATAAACAAAACAAAAATGAAATTCCTCGTATTAGAATTTTAAAATATGACCTGTTTTAAGAAAATTCAAAAACAAATGTGAGATTTTTATACCGTGTACACACCAACGTTGATTTGTACATAGGTCTACCAGTTGATCGAAGTGAACTGAGTTGAAAACCTACTCATACTCATATTACGAATACCAAGTAACAGACGTTGCTCAAACACTTATAGTTTGCTGCTACGATACAAGCGAAATAAAAAGGTAATGAATGTCATACCCAACCTTTCCATTAAAAGCGTTCCTTTAAGGAATGTCTTAGTTGTTTTCGAATAAACGAATTGTTATTTCTCGATATGCCCCAATTTCAGCCTCTGTTGCAGAAATTAGCCAGGAAAAGCGTGAAAGTTTCAACCCATGCTTTTAAATGGGAGGAAACTCTAACAGTTATATTATGTGCAGAGAACCTGTGTACAAACCGTGCTGAAAAATGAATTTAGTTTAAATGCTACGAAAGAACACCAAGCCCTACGTTTCTGGAACGCCCGAGTATGAAATGAAACTGGACCTGATGGAATCACGGGGCGAAACCTTCATGAACTTGAGAAATCGATGGATGATTCAGTTTATCAATGTGTCTGTGTTAACCGAAAGGTCTCAATGCATTAATTCAGTTACCAAATTATGAGAAAATGACAAAGTAGAGATTCCGGGAATACGGATAATTTGCTCAGATTTTTCCAATTCCCCATCAAAACTAACATGCGGAGATGACTTGATATCCGGTTGTATGCATGCTGTTGACTTTATTGTATACCGTCAAATTGAGTCGGCTCGATATGCGGACGGACCGGAACCAAATCTATATATCGTCAGAATATGGATGTTAAATTTTAATACAGTGTTTGGTAGGTCTACAAGTGAAAAAAATATCACAGTATCCACATAATTAACTTAATTGGGACAAGCATAGTGACATTGTACATAAAAAATCTAACAATACTTGGTATGATAAAAAGGATACTCGCTCCCTAGAATGCAACAGATATTTCCTTCTGTAGTATTACAGGCTAGTAACCAGCTTGGACTAAGCTCGATTATAGCAGCTAATTGCATGATTTGCCTCGAGGGACTTTGAAGTATAGACGTTTGTAGATGCGACAATTCAGTATCCAGCCGTCGTCCATACAAAAATATCGTCATTTATCGAAATATATTATAAGGTAGACAGATAGCAGCAATCCCAAACATGAATATACGAGAGAAGCGGTCAACAGTTTGTCAACATTATGCTTTTTCGCCAGGAGATTCCACATTATTAACGACTATTCTTCAATTCAAAGAATTTCTTAGTCATTATCAGCAGAAAGGTGTATCTCAATCACGCTCCGATTGTTACTTTTATAGCTCTCACCAAAGTAAATATAATCAGCTGGACATTTTGGCATGAACACTTACATCGTTCTTTGAAATACTCCTCATATGCACCAACTGTACCAACTCATGCTTAGCATTCCAACAAACTGTAATGTCCATCATAAAGAACAGATATTCCAAACTTTATTTTCGTCAAGATAGTTTTGCTAAAATGCAATTCTTTGAAACAAATAAGTGCAGATGTCGCACATATAACAGTGTAATATGTCATATCGCACATATAACAGTGTAATATATCATATCACACATATAACAGTGTAATATGTCATATCGCACATATAACAGTGTAATATGTCATATCGCACATATAACAGTGTAATATGTCATATCACACATATAACAGTGTAATATGTCATATCGCACATATGACAGTGTAATATGTCATATCGCACATATAACAGTGTAATATGTCATATCGCACATATAACAGTGTAATATGTCATATCACACATACAACAGTGTAATATGTCATATCGCACATATAACAGTGTAATATGTCTTATCGCACATATAACAGTGTAATATGTCATATCGCACATATAACCGTGTAATATGTCATATCGCACATATAACAGTGTAATATGTCATATGGAAGGAAAATATTATATATTGTATATTCTAAATATTGCCTGAACAGTCAGATCACTTCAGCAAGATTCCGTGACCAGTACTGTATCTCGCACTTTTGTCCAGGTAACTTAATTCTCCGGATACTTCTTCATCTTCATGCAGTTACTCAGTAAGTATTGTTAGGTATATGTATTTCACTTCACATGGACGTTTAAGGTAGGCTTATTCTACCTATAGCTAAGTATATCGTCAATGTATGTGGAAGAAGAAGGCAATTTGAGCAATATATTGTCATGGTTACGTTGAAACTATGTCTTCAAAATAAAGGTGAGATCTCTCCGCTCAAGAGAAGGCCTAACACAAATGGATCATAAATGTAACAGTTTGTGGCATATCAACAAACACATGAAATCATATTTCCATCAAATAGAATACAATATGTACCAACAATGTATTGTCTTTGAAAAACGCGATGCTCAAGTTTTGGATAGGGAAGAGAATTTAATTGAAAAAAAAAATTCGAATGTTTGTTTTTTATTATATATTTAGTGGTGAATTATAAATATTTTCCTCACTCGTAAAAGTGATATTACACTGCAGTTAAATGCAGTGAATTATCACCATTGAATTCAGGATATAGTTAGCGGTGAAAATAAGACACACGGATAGAGTATTCTGAATAAGTTATGGATAAATTTGCAAAACTGCTCCCAAAGAAAGAATCGAATAATGTGAAAAAATTGAACTTTTAGAAGCGTTTTCCGCGATGTACGGCGCGGAGCCTTCGTCACACACACTTGATGTTTTGATCCAATGTAGCCACTGGGTTATATATTTCATTCATAAAAGGTATTTGAGTAATAGTGAACTCATATGATTGTCCATTACCGTAGTAGCATCGGCGGCGTTTACGTTTTGAGAAAACCAGTAGTTCCCCGATAAAAGGATAACTCGGGCAATGCAATATAGAAATTTTATATGAATCAACATTAATAATAAACAGACTATTGCATGGCTACACTTGAATATCAAAAGTATGTTTCTCGTGAAATAGGAAGCAAAACTTCATGTCGTGTCTTTCACTCGGAAAACTATTCGCGATATTCAAGCCTAAGCATGCAATATCCTCTATGTATTCGGAGAGCTGTGAGATTCCTGGAATATGTTTAAAATCTAACAGAAAAAGTGTTTTTCTAATTATTTAAAGCCATGCGTATAATGCCAATGGAAATATTGGGATAATTAGTTTGTTTCGACATGCTAAAAGTTATTAAGAACAAACAAATGTGAAAATTAGTAAGCTGTGAATTGTGTAGAAACAATATTGATCTTACGTTTGTGTAATTATTGCATCAACTGACCGAATTTGATCAGCAGTAAACCTTGTTTCAACAGGCATTCACAGATATTTCATTTAACGAAAGTATACCTTGACCTGATGCATGTTTTCATTGAATTGGTATTCGTGGTAGAAGTTATTGAAAGGTTGAGGCGTTTTAGCAATAAATAATTGTCGCGAAACTTGAATCTAAATTGTTCGATCTTTTCAAAACTTTACAGTGGAGTTTTCCAAAGTTAAATTTCACAAGATAGCTGTTTAGGTTAGGACCAATCGTCACAGTTCGGCATATCAATATCTGTGATTACCACGATCGGTTGCACTTTTAATGATAAATTGATAGTTGAAATATGACACTAATATCTATTCGCATCTCTGAAAAAAACATTGCCGGTTTTACATTCAGGGTTTTGCATAAATTATTTTATTTCGAAAAAATCTCAAACGCGCAAGTTTTGCTACTTTCCCGGTGTATTTTCTTTGAAAACTTGCTACCAATAATTAATCAATAATATGAAAATATGTGTCAAATAATAAAACTTCATTTCAGGATCGTACTTCTAGAAATTTCGTTAAATTAAAAATCTCACAGTTCGGCAGAAAAAATAATTTTGTGAATAACTTCTAGAAAACAATTTTGCCGATGATGAAATTCTTAAACGCATAGTTTGGTCAGTAGGTGCAAGCATTCCAAGTGAGAAAACGGAAATAAAAATAAAACTTTTAGCAGAATCCACGCATAGTCACTTTTTAGCTAAAAGTGAATTTCAGAAAATATTTTGCATATTATAGAATTCTAACTATCTCAGGATTTGAATATGCATTATAAGGATATTTTGTCGTCAAAAACATTCATTTCGCTACCGGAATTATTAAAAAGTCGTTAAAAAACGTTTGTATGGGAAGGTATGGAAAGGTATGGGTTGGTCCAAACCTAGCTGTATACTAGATGAATGTAAAAAATTGCCGAACTGTGAAGGCCGACCCTGACCGACCTTATTTGGCAAAATTTTATCTGGCTATTTGGTGAACGGGTCTGTAATACATTTGTGTGTTGCTTGTTTAACTATCTAAAGTTTTGTGATATAAAGTCAACATTGTCAGTTCGGTACAAGACAGAGAATTGAGGATTTCTGGGAAACACAAGGTTAAGTGATCGATTCCGATAAACGACAATCCTCTGCTCGCGTGATCCACCATGTAGTATTTTTCTGATGTGATGGCGACGATTGAATTCACATCTTTCCACTTCCCGTGCCGGGTAGTTCAGCTTAAGTAAAATTAAAACTTCTTTGAACTTGTAGTACTCGATTTCTGATTGCAGGTTGATTTCACGTCAATAATCAAAATATCTTTTAAAGTAGACAGTATATCAATCCCAAACAGGTATGAAAGAGATAGGCGGTCATGAAATCAGTAATCCGATCAAATAGAAGCCGATATGTTCAACAATTTAGTGTTTTAAAAATGCCATACCATTATTTTATACATGAGGAACAGAATTGAATGATAAAACAAGATTTGAAATGTATATTTTTCTATTCGGAGAGCTGTGAGACGACCGTCATAAAAGTTTAGGTCATATCCCCTCGTGTGCAATGGTTTAACGAATATTTCGAATAATTTTTTTAATTGCTATTTAAAGGCATTTACATTATACCACTGGGCATGTTAGGATATTTTGTTTGTATTAATATACTAAACGCTTTCAAGAAAAAAAGTGAAAATTAGCTGTAAAATGAATAAAATTTGTATGTTTCATTTTCAACTTCGAATTTTGTAGCACAAAGTCTACAATGTCTTTTCGGTACAGGTCAGCTAATCAGGGGGGTTCTCTTTGCAAAACGACGGGCATAGTAATTTCCATCATTAGGAAGAGCCAGATTGTATGTGTACAAATATTGGCAAGATTTGCATTTTTATGGTACACAAGTTGTATTAGGAGATGAGTGGTGCATAGGTTAATATTTGACTATCTTGCATGTTGGGTGATCATCAACTCACATTTAACGATCACCCTAGAGAAATGTTTCCCAGTTCAATATCCGGGTCATAGTTTGTCTCGGTATTCGATTCACAATTAATATGACTTGTTGATCCTGTGCCTCATGTGAGGAAAAACACTGTCAAATGAATTATGTTATATAGTTTAATACTCAATATCTGATTTTTCATCTGGGGAAAAAAAAAAGGAAAATTTGTTTTTTGAAAAATTAACGCCAAGTTATAATGTCAATTGTTATTGAAAGTCTGATAGAGCAAAATCTATACTAACATCCATAAATCTTTGTTTAGGAAAATCCATTTTAGAAAAAAATCCTTTTTCAATAAACTGAACAGTGCTATGTAGCTATTAGTGTCGTGTGGTATGAGGAAGGATAATACAGAGTACTAGGAATCATACGCTGTATCGCTTGACTGAGCCGGTCACTCTCAACATACATTTAGCTAGGCCAGATGGACACATTTTTTTTATTTCTGTGTTAGAGATCAACGGCAATTCTCGGCGAGGGGAGCCAACAGTTACCTCGAAGTTCGCCTTTCTTTATTGTCGAGAGAATGGTGTCGAGATTCTCTACCTTGTTTCTGATCCAGCTTTGTTCGGTGCGTACGTGGAAAAGACGACCGATTATGCCTCTCAGACGGACTGGCCTATAGTTTGACAGCTGACTGAATGTGTAAACGGTTGATTACCAAAGGATATGTGACGACAATACGGGAATAACTCCCTTGTGTGAGATGGTAATCAAGCTGAATTTGTTTTTCAATCCAAAACCTGCCAAATCAGATTTTTCTAGAAGTTTACATACTGAAATATCAGCCTAAAAAAATTGCGATGCTCCATGTTAATCGCATTCGAGTTAGGTTGTGATTTGTGTATGACTCGTATGATTGACTAGGACGTTCTGGGTCGTACCATTAAATTTGATGTAAGTTTTAGTACATGTATTTCACGTGTAAATGAATCTGTTACATGGTTATACGTAATCCGTGCCCGAATTGAGAAAGGATATGTGACGTTAACATACGAAAAACTCCTTTGTGTGTTATGGTAATAAAGCCGATTGTTTCCCCACTCCAAACCTGCCATATAAGATTTTCTTGACGTTTACATACTGAAATATCTCCTTCGAAAAAACTGAGATGTTCAGTTGTATAAAAATGGAGATATGATTGATCAAAGTGTGCTCCTCGGCCTGATCTGGTATTTTCGAGGCATTAATGACGAGGATTTTCTCTTATAGCAAAAATACGACACCTCAAACCAAAATAATTCTGTCACACAACATATTAGAAAGTTTGTTTTGGTTTTACGTGTCAGATTTTTACTACACGAGAAAAACCTTCATGAAAATGCCCCAAAATACCAAAATAAGCCCGGAAGCACATTTGATCAATCATATCTCCATTTTCATGCAACTGAACATCTCTGTTTTTTCGAAGGAGATATTTCAGTATGTAAACGTAAAGAAAATCTTATATGGCAGGTTTTGGAGTGGAAAAAAATCGGCTTTATTACCACAACACACAAAGGAATTTTTCGTATGTTAACGTCACATATCCTTTCTCAATTCGGGCACGGATTACGTATAACCATGTAACAGATTCACTTCCACGTGAAATACATGTACTAAAACTTACATCAAATTTAATTGTACGACTCATAACGTCCAAGTCAATCATACGAGTCCTACACAAATCATACCCTAACTCGAGTACGATTCACATGGTTTATCGATCGACCATCAAGATTAGTGAAACTGTGATGTTAGTTTCAGATGTTTTGCTTCAAAGAGTTGCACCAACGTCTGAAAATATGCGAAAATGGAAAGTGGGAAAATTCGCTATTGAGAATTATTAGTAGTTTTTAAAAAAGTACGGGTACGTGTCCATTGACCTTTGTGGCGTCACTTCTGGTTCTGGTCAGAAGTGACGTCACAGAGGTCAACAGTCATTGGACCTGTATATATCATTTCGGGACCTGGCATTTTCGTGATCCCTGTGCTCACGTCACCTTTTGCAACCGCAAGGTTGTGGCGTTACAAAGGTCATATGCAAATTTCAAATGTCAACTGACGCTTCCGTGCCCTTTCGGAATATGAGGCATTTCCCTGATCGAGGTAATTATGGTATACTAATTTAAATGCCCTTCGAATACCAGGTCTTCCAATGTACCTCATGAAACATGGTCGCCGACAATATCGCCAACATTAAAGTATGTCCAGGAGAATCGCAACTGGGGAATCCCTTTTTCACATTTCCCATACCGAAGATGTACCTATATGAACTAGTGTCTTACCGGAAATCGAGGGAGATTTACCGGAAATTACGGAAATTAATAAAAATAAATGTTTGGAGGTCTGGATGAGCTGTGTGTGATGTCAAATTGAATATACGCAATAGGAAAAGAACATTTAAGGTGGGAATTTCGGGTCTAGGTGGGCGAAATTGGGTCCCATTGTGTCGTTTAAACTAGTGTCATGGTATTGTTTTAAACCACAGAAGCACGTACCATGCCAAGAGAAAATTGTGCTCAGTGAGAAGTTCGCTTTTGAAGGCGTGGTTGGCCCTGAAAAGGACCATTGTTAATTTCAGAAGGTTTGATCAATTCGGGGCATTGACCAACGTACTGGCCGGTTGATATCGAGTAGTATCAGTGTAGCCATAATAGTTGTCCTCCTGTTCAACCTGGCAATGGTAGTCGTATCTAATACTGTGTGTCCCCGAAGTTCAAAAACTACTTGTCCCCTCGATCTTGTACATGTTGTAATGCATTATATATTATATTTACGCCCGGACAACTATTCATGGGGAACAGCCTGTCTTTTTCTACAACAGTGAGAATATTAGTTGTCCCCCATGAAGTGTTGTCTGTCGTATCAACAGAAAATCTAAGTGGCTATAATTG
Source organism: Hanleya hanleyi (assembly GCA_036873755.1). Lineage (NCBI taxonomy): Eukaryota > Metazoa > Mollusca > Polyplacophora > Lepidopleurida > Hanleyidae > Hanleya > Hanleya hanleyi. The sequence goes on along the minus strand of JAVTVY010011247.1, from coordinate 39,350 downwards.
TAAGTTATTTTCAATTACAAGCGTCTAGTCCGTCATTCATAATCCAGCCGTCGTCCATTAGAGAATATCCGCGTTCATAATCCAAAGACCTATTCCATTTCCATATAACAGTATTAGCACCAAATTCAAAAAGACAAAAGTATACATAAACATAGGCTTGTTTCCTGCAAGAGAGAAGCGGTCAACAGTTTTCAATGATGCCGGCAAGACATCATGATGTTCCAAAATATCAAATCCGTATCGCTGATCAGTATTCTTAATCCATAATATTCGTTATAGAGTCGTCATCTAAAAATGATGTGCCTCAGTCACGCTTTGATTGTGACTGTTCATATGAGTACCATGAGGATCTTGAAGTACATGGGCTCATACGGCCCCTAGCCCCGGGTTAAGCGGAATTAGACACATGTTACGAAACGTAGCCCCATAGATCTTCACGCTACGTTCGTATTTTGCTATCAGCATGCGATATGTATCGCCAAATTTGAGAAACTTTGAGTGGAGGCGCTTGGTAGAATAGCCCTGTTTTATAAGTTTCTGCAACAGTGTTTTGTGACGTTGATTAAAATCATCACATTTAACACAATATCTAGCAAATGCTACTAAGCGAGATATGTATACGCCATATGCAGGTCCCACTGGAATATTACTATTCAGAAAGGGATAGTTTACGATGTCGAAATTGTAATCATCTCTTTTGTCATAAAGTCGACGAGAGAGAATGCCCGCTTCATTTTTATAGAGGTAGAGATCTAAATAAGATGAGCGGGATTCCGGTGTGGGTTCTAAGCACTCCCGCGCCACATCATTTATATTAAATTATCATATTTGTTAATTATTCAATTGTTTAGTTCTGTTTTGCGAATGTATTTGGTGAATTCTGCATCAGTTTATTCTGACCAGAACAGTGTCTTTGTTGATCTGTATGTATATTTGTATATACAGCAACACAGTTTGCTCTCAAAGTAATCCTAGTACAATATAAAGTGGGACAAACGATTACCATTGACTTTGGAATAGACACTGGAAGCGGAAGTTTGTATTGCAAGCTGGTAACAAGTGCTTCCAGGGTAATCCGATGGTGTTGAATGCGAATTTGTTGAAAATATCTACCAAAAATGCCCTTTCAAAGTTTGACATCAATGTGACGTCATCAAAACGATTGTTTTATAATTTCCATCTCATTCCATCTCCTTGAGAGGTATCAACAATTGCAAATATTTAGGCCGGTGGATGCGAAGAGAACCAGATAACTGAAACTTTCTGATTTTTCTGGGAATGTGCTGGGTGTCGTTATTTCTTTCATGTAGGCCGTCAGGTTGGGATGGAGGGGTGGCAGGTCGTACGGGTCAGAGTATTCTCCCTCATCTCCCGTCCAGTACACGGGCACCCTATGTTCACCGGGTCGATCCATATGGTCAGGGTTGTGAACGTATGTGGCGGGGTACACGCTGTCTAGCGGGAAGACCTCTAGGGCAAACACCCCTTGTAAGACAGTCCGCGTTCGCGGTTCGCTCTCCGGTTGGGATCTGGTCCGTATCCATGTTAGGCATTCTCATGGCATCAGATTGTATATCCCCTATTGTCATATATACCCCCTGATGTCGAAGTGGGGCTAATTGCGGCGCGCAGCTTTTATGCGCATGGAACTCGCCCAATCAACAGCCTCCGTTACTAAATGAAGCGAACTTTTTGAGATTACCGAATGGGGCCGATGATTTCCGAAAAGCTCAGCATGACTTCGGCAAGCCAATCAACATAGGCGTTGTATATCGACGAGAACGAACAGCGGCAAATCTCTGAGGGTCGTCCTGTTTAAAAAACCGGACTGGTGTTTGTGATCTGTCAGTTAACTTCCATCATGAACGAGCAAGTAAATGTACTTCAAACACTTGGATTTACTGCCACATATCTTGGACCTGGCGATTGCGACAGAGAAAAACTACAGGAGGGATCTTATTCATTTGTATTCTCAAGCCTCGAATTACTGTTAAACCAGGGAGAGAACGGCGATTTGCTAATTAAACACGGGAAAACCACGGCAGCTATTGTCGCCGACAAGTTTATAAACAGGTGAATTATAATAATAAAATAGTAATATTTAATTATAATATAATTTTAAATATAATACTAAAAATTGTGATAATACTGTTATTGTCATTTTTGATTCAAAGCCAATTTATTTGATGAACATTTTTAAGTTTGAGCAAATTTAAATAAGTTGGTTTGATAAAAAATTGCCATTTGAAAAAAAAACTGAATCAATTATTAAATTAAATCCCAGTTGCTCAACTGAAATCCGTTATTTTCAGACAAAATCTTAATATTATTTAAGGTTATAACCAGGGAAACACATTTAACTGCAGATATATCATTATTTAATATTTAGTACTATGAGGAAATTATGCCAATGACGTGTTCCAATACATATTTCTCGTCCACCTCCTCTAATGATTGTTTCTATTACTTACTTGTTGCACATAAATACATAATAATATATACCTAGCTGAGGTTACGATGAGTAATTTTGGCTGAGTAATTTTTTCAATATTATTTTTTGTGTTGACTTGTGCTGTGTTATTCTTCCTCACTGAGTTCAAGATCGGCGACATGAAACACCGATATCATTCAATACACATGGCCATAATATAATTTTCTGAAAGACGCACGCTTGTTCCATTTTTCCGGGTCATTATCAATTAGTCCTTACAATAGCTCTCAGCGGGAATGCTCGCCTGTCAAATGTAATTTACAATATATGACCGCTCGTCTCCACACGGTGATCAGCTGTGATGACGTAGTCAGCCGGAAAATATAACGTGCTCTCTCACACGGAAAATATAACGTGAAAATATAACGTGCTGATACACCCATACATAGCCTAGCTTATGCTGATGATATTGTGTTACTGTCACTTAGTAAATGTTATCTACAGGCCAAGCTTGACAAGCTCCATAGCTATGTTGAAAAGTTGGGACTATCCGTTAATAAAACAAAATCTAAAATATTGATCTTCGGTCAAAGCAAGAAGGAGAATCCATGTTTGTCAATTGGAAGTGAACAAGTGAGAAATGACTACATTGTAATCAAAACCTGCGGCAGTGGCAATAATACAGTGAAAGACATACCAGCGGAGGTAGTGGTAATTGTAGAAAAAAGCGCCATCTGCAAATGTTTTCATGCCAAGGGAAGTAATTTTCAACTTCTAACCCACAATTGTAGGAATTGACTAATCGGTTTGAGACCCCCTATATATATATTCACTTTCCCCGTTCAAAATCCGACGATTTTGACTGGTCCGTGCCGTCTATACTGAATTGACAGACGAAGACACAATGCTCGCTTTGGCAATGTCTTGGTTACAAGTATCGTGTATTCTAAGTTTCAAAACATTCGGTTCAGCCGTTGATTTTTGCAAATGAAAAAGGCTTTCAAATATTTGGAAATCCAAACAAATTTCAAGGATTTAGTCATAGCGCGAACATCTACGCTCTCCAGTCTCCCTTCTCGCTTACTTTGCCGAGCAAAATGGAAAATTTATACATGTATTTCCTTCAAAGTTAATTTTCAATGAATTTATTATCAGGTCTATCACTTTGATCTGTGAAGCCATGGAATGGGGTTGAAGGCTTTATCGAACTGTTCAAGAGGCATAATGACATTTTTCACGATTCGAATTGAGGCCTGTGACAGTCTTGATATTCGATTAGAATAATAAATTAAGTTTCTGCATTTATGTGCGTTATCATCTGCAAACTAAATACGGTATTTTGACACCCTTTTCCATGCAGGAAGCCAATATCTATACATGGTTCGCTCTTTCTATACATATAGATTATCACTACGAGTGGTCATTTATCTGATTTTTATCACACGAGTTTGATAAAACCCATATGAAACGAGCTTTAGCGAGTTTCATATGGGTTTTATCAAACGAGTGTGATAAAAATCAGATAAATGACCACGAGTGTTATAATTTATTTCTCACATCAAAATAATGTTGAAAAACAACCAAAAATATAGCTAGCAAATTGTAAGGGTGTGATACAGGTTTTGTATCACATGGGTGTATCACATTGCTTTTGGCCGCTGTGATGTGAGAAAAATGATTACCTATTTCATCCTTAGGAGATATCACCTCATCCGACATGTTTGGTCAAGCCTTTTCGAAGGTTGATAATTTTATTAATTTCTTTTTTTTTCAAATCAAATTCTGCAAATAAGAAACATTTCTTGTCGTTATCTATCATCTTCATTTTATCCAGCCAATTTCTACATTCCCACTTCGAACCTGCCTTGATTTATCTGACCCATTCAGTGTTCAAAATCCGAGGTGTAAATTTCACCTTCTAACGGCAGAAGAACCAATCAGAACGTACACATCGATTGCGAGTGAAGGTCAGTGAAGTCACGTAGAGTGACATCATCCTCTATTAGCGGCGTCTCTCCTCCTAATAAGGTGCCCACAATTTAGATCAGCCAACCAATAACGCTCTTGTGCGACCCATTTCGAATTTCAAATGCTTTCGAGGTCAGTGACGTCTCGTGTCTATTTATAAGTTATTTGAATATTGAAGGGGTCCAGATAAATCAAGGCAGGTTCGAAGTGGGAACGTAGAAATTGGCTCGATAAAATGAAGATGGTATTTATGGATAGCTCCCTATAACCAATTCGCGAATATTTTTGTCATTAAGTCATTCGGAAGGTGATTTAAGTGCGAAATTTCAGGTTAGTTCACTAAACAAGGTATGTGTGTATAAGAGAATCATGTCGAATTCTCGTTATTATCTTCTGGTACATCAAATTATTGCATTCGCGAAAATGACTTCCAAGTCAATATGAAAGGTATCTAAGTATCAAACTAAGTTTTAAAAACTCTCAAGGAAATCAAGGTCCTAGCTTTTGACAACGAGGTCAAATAGATCGCTTTTATGGTCAGTATCTGCTAATATATGACGTAATTTCATTCGTAAAACTGATTGACAATGTAACGTAAATTGTGAAGTGTAGAACCAGTAAGTTCTAGCAGAAATTGGCTCTGACTTGAGAGAATGACGTCAAATACAACATGTTTCTACCCATTGTCTGCTGATACACGTAAGTATTGGTTTTGCGGAAGTGATTAATACAATTCTAAAGGGATTATGAGTGCGGAAGAGGACGAGAACATCAATACCAGCGAAGCAAGGCCCTGGCTTGCGAGAATGAGGATAGAGGGACTGTGTTCCGAAAGACGATCATTCGAAATAGCTATGTGCCAAATTTCATGCTTGTAACCGAAAGTACACAATATACCTGCACAACTATGATGTATGGTTCGCGCATAGGGTTGTCTGACTCATTAAATACCACATAGTCATTTATGTATTATAAAACCATTTGCGTATAAAATCAGTTTTGAGTATTATCAATGAGTCGGTATAGCTAAGACATTAAGTGCAAGTCCAGGGATTGCAGGGTCATTGTTTCGATTCCCACAGAGGGTTAAGTTATTCTTTCTTTCAAAACATATTTCCATATATGCGGATTGCTTGGGGGTAAAGTTAAATATCTTTATTCGGTGAAAGTTGCTGAGTTTTTTCGCTTACTTCTGTAACGTAATTGTTGCGTTTGTTTTTATGATGCGTGATCTATAATTTGATACCAAGTATAATTCAATGTTAATCATGATGATAATGCGTTACTTGTTATGCTTCTTCGCCAATTTGTGTTTTATGTAGATTGGGTAGATAAAATGATTACTAGAAGTAGTGAACTTATTTTTTTACTTTCTAAGACAGTCGCCTGTGACTGTATGCAAATTAGCTGAACCACAGACAAGGTTGTGGCTTATCGTCCTTGGTGTATAAGAAATCCAAGGATCTTAAATTGTATATACATACTGCTCAATGAAAATGGTAATATCTGAAGACAATAACTGATGTGACGACCGACAGCTTTTAAGCGACTGACGTAAGAGAATTGAAGTCTGAACGGAAATCAACGAAGCAATAATTCATTCCACCGAATATAGTTGCAAATGAATTCAAACGTGCCTCAAGACAGTGTTGTCATGTGAGGTTGAAAAGAAAAGTGTGGCAGAGATCACACTCTCTTAGCGCATGCGTATTTCAAAAAGTCACAAGAACAACAAGAAGAAGAAGAACAACAACAAAGCGAGCCTCTCGTAGATCTGCACGCAGGTAAAAACTAGAAAATGTAACCTCATACAAATACTTAGGGCTAAATTGGTGGAGGTGGACGTGCGTGGACATCTGCTATTCGTTTTACAGTTGTGTTACGACATTTTACGATATTTACAAGTGTTTAGTATCGGTGAGTAAGCCTGGTATACGATGAATAACCTGACAATTTTGAATGAAGCTTACTAAGAGACAGAAAAAGAATTTACGCCATAAACTTCAAGCCGAATGCAATAATTTTATGAAGCAAGTCGACATGATGGATCCATGTCACCAAGAAGGTCAAGTAAGTGGGCCAGCTAATTTGAATGTCAAACAGCGCTATCCCCCAAACATCACAGGTAATTGCTAATGCAAATCGGACAATCCACCCGCTTGGCCATATGTCACGTCCGTTCTACCAGCCACCAACATATCAATCTATTGAACACCTTAGATATGCAGATCAGCCTCAACCAATTCTTTGGGATGCAAACCCGGTTCAACCGACAGCCAGTCAACAACAAGTTACTAGCCCGGATCGCACAAGTCACCATCACGATCTGTTGCTTGAAACTATAATAGGAATGAATAAAAAATTAGATTACGTGATGAGCAGAGTGGACAAGATTGACGCTATAGATAACTCACTGCACGCTCTATCGGCCAAAGTATCGGACATAGAGTGTCAGGTGCGCGGCACTAGTGAAAAAACACAACACATGGACGGTCAGATAAATAACTTAGCCAGGGAAGTTACAGATTTAAAAATGGAGCTGTCATATTCAACGAAAGAAAACGTCGATCTAAGAGATGAGCTCGAGGATTTGACAATCAGGTCAATGCGTGACAACCTTCTGTTCTTCGGCCTCGACGAAAAGGAAGACGAAGACCCTTTCTTGGAGGTAAAGAACTTTATTGAAAATAAGTTAGAAGTAGACGACGTCCAGGACATTAAAATGGACCGGGCACACCGGCTTGGGAGAAGAAGTGCTGGGAAAACGCGGCCTATGGTGGTAAAATTCAATTACTACCAGGACAAAGAAAGGGTGAAAAAGGTGGTCCTTGCAGGAAAACTTCGAGACACTCCATATGGGGTACGAGACCAGCTACCACGAAAGGTATACCAGGCGCGACGTGCTTTAGGAACCGTCTATAAAGAGGCGAAGGATGCTGGCCGCTCTGTGATATGGAGGGGTTCCAAGCTATATATCGACGGTAAACCGATACTCGCCCTCGATAATGCCGGTAGGAGAGATAACGGCAGACAAGGCTACTATGGCGATGGCAGACCAGGCTACCGGCATGGAGGCGGCGGCAGTCAAGGCTACTACGGTGACGGCGGCAGACAAGGCTACCACGGTGACGGCGGCGCTCAAGGTTACCATGGAGACAGCGGCGGTCGAGCTGACAGCAATAACCACAATATTCCGGCTCCGCCCAACTAGAGGTCCCGCGAGGGAGGAGTACATGATCATTTAACAAGGCTAAAAATATTGGCTTGGAATATAAACGGTCTAACCGAAGAGAAAAAAGCGGATAATGACCGGACTGATATATTAAAGGATTATGATATAATTTTTCTGAGTGAATCGTGGTGTAGTAAATCTTTAAAAGTGAGACTAAACGGCTACCAGGAAATTAACTTATATAGGAAATCGATCCATAAAAGAGCCCGCAGGAAAAGTGGAGGTATACTAATATACTGTAGAGATCAACTATTTAAACAGGTCAGAGCAAAGGACTAAATGGGTTATAATATCCCAGTTGGGTTAATATAGCCAATATGGGATAGACTTGAATATCCCATTTGGGATATTTCACTAAGTTTCGGGTCCGTGGAGATAGACAAGAGGATGGCGAATGTGAACAAGAATACGTTAACAACAACAACAAATTGTCTGTCAGAAAAGTCTAACGCGACCGACTTTTTTTGGCGCGTTTAGTTCGCCTGACTAATTAAAATTGTGCAGTTTCATGTTCCTCGAGTAAAGAACCATATTTCACATTTATTACATCGTTTTAACTCACCATTTCACCTCACAATACGAATTCGACAAAGATTATCGAATCCGCCTAGTTGAAATTGCCGGAAGTTACAAGTTGCGCCACCTGTCTTTTGTTTTACGAAGAGAGACCACTGGATCGCTAATTCTGTCAGACTAATTACCAATAAGGGCCGACCAAAAGACAACTTCTGATATTAGTAATATAGGAAAATAATAATAATAAAATAAAAAAATTATGGTAATAAGCTCATATCACGTGTTCCCATATATAAGGATCTTTCGGCTACTTGCATGCACCAGTTGCACGTGCGAAATAGAAGTGTAACCTTCTCCATTGCGTGGATTACTGAGCATGGTAAGAATATTTTCGGTATCCTGTACTGTTGTCGATAAGTTTTTATGATTTGCCGCTCTTGCTAGGTATATTTTGAATGTGGAGTGTTACTTTGATCATATTAGGAAATAGTCATTGCCTCACGGAATTGCATTGAACGTCGCGTATTTCATTCCTATATCTATTGACCTTTCCCTTTTTATATCACATTCATTTAGCATTTGTAACCTTTTGAAATATCGACGTCATCTGCTAGATGTATCGGTAAGGAATTAATTCTGCAAATTATCAGATAGTTTTTATGACGTACTTATTCCCCTTCACATAAATGTTCCCATTTACATGAATGATACATTCCGCATAATTCTGTTTATATATCGCCTCATATTTAATCTGATATATTAACAAAGGAAATGCAGAAAATTTGCCAACCCATACCTCATGAAAGTGGATTCTATCGGTGCACGATAAATTAACACCGAACTAATGCAAGAGAGAATATCTTTGATCTTGACACTGGTGACGTCGAATGTCGCAAAGATTTTCTGACCGCATGGTTACGGATTTCTGAACATGCACAACAACTCCCCCAAAATCCTACCCCCAATTAACTGTCGCCATATTGCAGAACAAGGCAAACCTACCGGTATTTATTGCACTGAATTCCTTTAATCATTCCAATAGTATAAATTCAATATTTGCATTTTTTTTTTGCAACATCCCAAAATATTTAGAAAATTGTGCGCTTGAATTTCTGTATCACACTGACATATTTTTTACCAATTACCAAAGTTTACCTATGCACAATTGGGAATATTAGGTGACATTTGTATTTGAATATCAATAAATTTAATATGAATATAGGAAAATGAGTGATTTGTCACATTTTTTCCACCTTCATATTATTTAAGTCTGAAAATGAAGTACAAAGCGAATTGTATCGGAAAAAAAGAGGAAGAAGACGAACCCTGGGAAACATCAGAAGGGCGAAAAGCCTTCATATAAAGTTCACTGGACCGGACAGAGGGGTCAAAATTACATTGTGGATGACACTGATCGTTCATCCTCCTTCTACAAGCGACAGGGCACGCTTTTTGCGAAGGTAATTTGCGAAAAACAAATCAATGTTCAACATCACGAGGGTATAGGAATACTAAATTTGGTGACTCTTGTCCCTGCTTTTCTGAATGTAGCCTACTTTCTGAATAAAAATGGCCAGTCTCCTCGCAATGAACGAAAGCCTGGATGATGCATAGCTCAATATAACATCACTCCTATAACGGCTAAGAATTTGTGCACAAAGGTCAAAACTTTATGCACATTGTTCTCCTTCAAAAGCGGACTTAACCAGCTCATTCATGTTTCTTACGGTGGCCCATAGGTGTAACCAATTTTTATTTTTATTTAAATCATTTATTACTTTCTATTATTTTATTGCGTTTTCTCCGCTTCACGCCTGTATTCTACAGAGAGTTTATACTTTTTTCAAATATTTTAAACATATTTCAATATTTTTTTTTCTATTTCTCTCATTTGTACTAACGTGGTCACAATATCTTCAGCCTTTTTTTATACAAAAAGGGATAAACAAATTGTGAGGACATACTAGCAATTATACAATTTCTGTTCTGAACCCGGAAATGTTTGTAATATACGAAAAGAGGAGAAACCCTCCGGAAATTCAGAAATTTAAAAAAGAAAAAAGAAAAAAAAAACCCTTTATTGCCAAAGTTGAGTGACCATTAGATATTTTTCATGCGATATTATATACAAATATCAGTTATCAAGTAGTATCCAGGGGAGTAGTTGACAACCATTTACTTTGAGCAATTGATTGACATGCAGGTCAAGGAATTGTTTATTACCACTGGCGCCGAGGTGTACCTAGAAGTCTTCTATGAGCGTCGGCAACTTTTCCACTGGGGGACGGCATATTACCAAAATAAATACGCCTGCGCAGTGAGTTGTCATTCCAACTTTCTGTTAATTAAGGATCCGATAGCGTCACATTGTTTTCGATGTAACTGACGTAATTGTAAGAAAGTTCGAGTACCGAAACTTGAAAATGTTTTATGTAATTTGTGCATTTGAAAACATATAATAATCCATTTACAGTAAACAAAAAACGTCATGAGATGTGGTCAGAAGGTAAACAACATCCAAAATTCACCTCAATATACGCCCATGCAAAATATCGTAGGTCCTTAACTATCGTCTAGCACAAACAAAATGAGTTTTTATCACTTCACGGTGAGGTCGACTTTTGATCTTGACCTAAGTTCTACACGAGAGATCGTCATCCCTTAATATATGTACGGACGCAAAAAATTGATTTTTACGGAATTTCCTAATTTTCGGGTGAAAGTAACCTTGACCCAAATTTTAGTTCAGGAAACCGCGTGTCCCCTTAATGTATTTACTGACCAGTATATTGACAGAGATCCCAGATTAATAAGCTTTTCATTAATATATTCATTTATGGCCATCATGTTCCGTCATTATAAAAATACAACAAATCTGCGTGAAAAAAAATCGTTCAAGTCCGTCAGAAACGTCTTAGTAGTAGTAAAAGAGTATCTCGTCGCGCAATAAGGGCTCTCCCCATATCGAAATGGTAACCCCAAGTCGCGGCGAATGATCGGCACTTCCTCTTTACAAACGTAACTGAAATAGACCTTTGAACCCTGTGCACCTTACCTTATTGTGTGCATGTGCCAAATATCAACACCTTCCACCTTACGGGAACCGTAAGATATGGTCATCCACCAGGACACAGAGCGGGCAGTTTTATACGGGTCTGTCATCTTTAAGCACCAACATCACACCCTGCATACCAAACGGCTGCTCCAATTTCCGCCGGAGGGTGAACTTCCGCCGGAGTGAAGGTCGTAAAAAATGGTAGGATAACTTGTTTATTACGTTGATATGTCAAACCATACCCTTTCAACAATATCACACTGTCTCAGTCGTTAGATGGTACGTTTATTTAACTAGCTGACGCGTTTTTGAGAACGGGATAATTCTAAATAGACAATTACATGCATTAGAAGCCGAATATAGAAACCTTTCTTAGAAAAACTACATCAAATATGCATTTTATCTAATTAATCAAGAATATAGCTACGATCGTTATGTAAAAGGAGGTTGCCTTTTAATGGCAAGATGATATTTATATGTGAAAAGAAAGAATTTCGATGCTTTTAAGACGCATGAATATGACCTGTGTTGAAGAGCTGATACAACATACGGCGGAGTAAAATCCTCCGGCGGTATTTGTACCACATACGAACATGCATGAGCTGGAAAAACTAACATTAACCAAAGTACATTGAACTATTTGAAACTACAAGCTATCAGCCTGCTGTCAAGGAACTATTCTTCATATATCTATAACTTATTTGGCGGATGATACACAAATAGATGATTTTTTAACCATCTAATCACTGTTATGTTGCAATATAGCTCTTAATGTCAGATAAAATGAATTGTAATTAAAAAATAATGCAATGACGAGTTGAAAATTTCACACGAATTGCTAACACGTCCCCTTGAGAACATTTTCTCATTAAATTTTCGAGTAATAAATACGTGAAAACTACTAAAAAATGACAAATCTCAACTTACTTAGCTTCTCAAATTTGTAATTTCCCTCCGCCGGAAGTTCACCCTCCGGCGGAAGTTGGAACAGCCGTTTGGTATACAGGGTGTGAACATTCCCTTCTACTACTATGTTTGAAGTCTGGGGTTTTAGGTTGCTGTCATTCGGTATTTTACTTTCCTTTCTAAACTTTTCTTACTAGTCACACTGATCGTTTTGCACAACAACTCATTCCTAAGAAGTCTTAGTCTGGTAGTCGTAATTCTTAATATTTCTAACATGGCTCCTGCTCGGACCTCCCACAACAGCGTTACAACAAGAAAACATGTACATAAACCATTTCTCATGGTGGTCGTTCACACATCATCAACCACGGGCCAAAAATGATCACGTCTTTCGGCGTAAATCTCCTCTCAACGTGTCGGATTCCTTCGAGTTAACGTGCAATCTGTGCTACCATGGAAGTACTTATAATGCTACTTTCCACTACAATCAACATCTGATTTTTACTGAGAGGAGACTGCACCGAAAGTCTTTTGAACATTTCGCTCTCGTATTATTTAACTCTTTCTGACTAAAAATAATGATTGACCTGCATATGGCACATGCACACTTCGACAAGTACCATTTCCTAGATTCTGTGATCAATTTTAGAATGTGAAGGAAAGTAGCACAGCATTATTCCTTGAACTACATCGATAAATATTACAAAATGTTTCATAACAGAAATGACTAACAACAAATTATGTGCTTTTCGGCAACACGGGAAGTTCTCAAGGATTTCAATTGTGTTGCAGCTGGAGAACATCAATCGTCCCATTAGCCTCGCAGGGCAATGGTCTGAGAGGCGAGAGGAGGCTGCCGGTGGTTCGCGAACCAGCACAGCGACTTACGTACGTCAGTCCTTGGTGTGTGTGACGTCATCGTGTACCACCGAGTCGCCAGCATCGTTCGTGAATGCGGGGGAGCCGTCACGGCCCTCAGCCATTGCTGCTCTCACTAGCCGTTCTTCTCTGACGACCACTCTCCCCATCATTGCGACATGTGCAGTACCTCTTTGCAACACACCACATCGGCGCGAAGAAAGCTCACATCAATCGAACCCCATCCCCATCAATCCACAAGCGCTGGCCGCCGATGGAAAGGAAAAAAATGACTGTGCAAGATGCCATGTAGAGTTTAATTCACAGGCTGACAAGAAGATGGGCTTGTGGGTGGGATGTGAATTTGATGGGTGCGAGTATTGGTGCCATGCCATATGTGCCGGTATTTGGGTGGTTAATCCGCGCGCATTCACGAAATGCACAAACTATTACTGCCCGGCTCATCAATTAGTCTTCCTCAAGGAAAAAACTGGTGTAGACCTCATGTGATAAGAGATAAGTCCGAAATCATAGACAGATTCAATGTGCTTTTCCAACGTTTTCTGTTGAAAGAAAAATCCGAGTGTTGTTGCCCCACAAATAATATAATGAAGTAATGTCATGGTATTTGTTTTTTCCTGTTTTCATGCTACCCCTACTATGAATATTCTACGATCTGGTATATTAGCTGAACACCAGATTCAATGCAACCAAGTGATATTCAACCGTCCTCCATTATGGCCTTCCATGTGCATTTTCCAAAGACTGAATTCATATAACATCATTAGCAGAAAGTGAGTGAGTGAATGGAATTGAACGTCGCTTTGAACAATATTTCAGCTATATCACGACGAGCCAACTAAGCACCACCCACCCCAGTTGTGTTCATGATACTTCAGAGGAAATCTTTGAAGCAGCATGGAACCAGACACCATCCATCACCCTGTAAAACACTGAGGACCGCGCACAAGACGGACAGGACGCTTACATGGTGCAATAAAAACAACAGATATTACAATGCTAAACCTCACATTATCAAGTTCCTATTGCTTCTCGGCAAAATACATTGAAGCAACAGAAACCTGAACCCATCCAACCACCCGCTAGCAGGAAGTAAATGAAACGGGACATTATAAATAGAGCTAGGATACTTTCATACAAAGACGATATACCGAACAATGCAAATAGGTTCAGAATCCAAATCGGCGTTTTGATTTGCAAATTCAAGTGATCGATACAAGCGTCAATTCCGTCATTCATAATTCAGCCGTCGTCCAATAAAGAATATCCGCGTTCATAATCCAAAGGCCTGTTCCACCCCAATCTAACAATATTAGAACAAAATTAAAAAAACACAATCATAGTATACATAAACATAGGTTAGTTTCCTGCAAGACAGAAGCGCTTAACGGTCACAGGGTTTCTGACATTTAAGATGACGGCGTGTGGTTAAAATAGGCTTAACACGTCTAAATAATGTTGGTGGTTTGGAAGGATTGGGAAGTACACATGCTTGACCTTATTCATTCCTTGTTTGGGGTGTACTTTGTTACCCCTGGTGCTGGATGTGTATGTAATTTCTTACACTCTCAAAGGGAAGGGTGTCAAAGTACACCACTTGCGCTTTTAATGGAATGTAAATTTCTTCGCACATATTGTACGGTAACATTATCGTACGTCTTTGTAATCTCTTCCTACCTTTCAACAACGACATCTCATTACACAATGACTATCAATCTTTACGCTTTCTCAATTTGCTTACAGAATTTCTCAAGGGGGTTCTCAACATGCCACCGAAAGGGAACAAATGTAGCTGTCGCGAGCACGCCAAATTTACGGAAGGAAAAACGTTTAATGTTTCCAAGATAAGCTCAAATAAGCATGCCATCGCCAGTGTTGGAGCGTTAGTTTCCAATGGGTTGTTAGCGGCAAACGCGACATATTTGTGTACGGCCTGTGCTTAACATTCGGCAACACATTTTGTCTCGACGACTCCTTCTGCCAAGAAAGGCAAACTGGATATAGATGCTGTTGTCAACGCAATAGACAATGGTGACTTGTCTGTCAACGAAAGTGAAAGATTGGGCCTGTCTCTGGGGAAATCAATTTCCCGAGACATACTTAGTGAGTGGGAAGAAATAGCGGCACACTACAGGCAAGAATCGTTTTTATCCACGTACGATGTGGAGGACTGGCTGTGCAAAAGAAATTCCTGTCTTTTGTCTTTTTTGAAAGGTGCGTGTAATATCACTGGACCTGTTCCTAAGAAAAAAGTCGGGTCACTGTGTCGCGCAGTGGAACAGATTTACTACGCTAGGAACAACAATCTCATTGCTCCTCTTTCATTCTTTATCAATTTATTGCTTTTCTTTGCGTGTGGATGCAGAAACGTGATCAATCTTAACGCCTTGACCAGTCCCAGTGGGAGTTACACGTCAGTTTCCAAATGGCTTCGGAGACCGAGCAGCCAGCCAAACCAGTGTACCGAGTCAGGAGATGTAATGACCTTTTTTGACAACAACCAGGCAATAGGGAGAAACTGGCGTGTGACTCTTAACTATAAATGTATTAGTTCAGTCATTACAACGCTCATCCACATCTTCCCCGTTGACACCGACTCGGAAATTCAAAAAAAATCCAGATCTGGCGCCGTCTCAGTGGCTGAATAGGTTCAACACAGACCTCCTACAACAATTGGAGACGATGCATGAAACCTGCGTTTCGAGGTTCCAAATATTGCAGGAAAAGTTCATTGAAGACAGAATCAGCAAAGTTTTTAAAGAACAAAGAAATAATTCACCTTCTGTTCACGACAGAATCGACGACCAAGTGAATCAATTGGATAGCTCTTCGCAGATTTCGATTTCGCAGCCCTTCAAGAAGAGCGGAGAGGACCCTTATTGTCATGTTGAAAGCGGTCATCCTCAGAATATGCCAACGGTGGTTCTTGGGGAACCAATAATGTTAAATCCTGGTTCCTACAAAAATGTTGGAACCGTTTTGTCGAAAATTTCTGAAACCTGCAAGGTCGGAACATCAAGGCAATGGACGATAGTAGGTTGCGATGGGTCCCCTTATCTGCTTGGTAAGTTAATTGACAGTGCTGAAGTCGTATATCTTTCTCATTTTCTGTTTGTGTGTATTTCTTTCGGCACACAAATGATTGTATAAATAATGTTTCCCAAAGACGAAAGTTATGAAATAACAAACAGAAGGCTTGAACCTGGCAACACAATATTTAACTACGCGTGTGCCGTTTCACATCACATTCACACTGGATTGTTGGTGAAATAAAAAAATGAACAATAATGTACAACAAATTATAATTTCCATCCAATTCCAATGACCTCTGTTGACAGCCAACTGAGAGACATTGTAAAAGATGAGCAGTTGTAGCGAATCGATTTTGGCTACTCATGGGTTTATCACATGGTCACGCTCTGCTTTGCTTTCTAAGGCGTTTAACTTGCAATGGTGGTAGTGTGAAAATGAGACCTCAGACAAAGGTGAAAGGTGCAGCCTCGTAAATAAGGTCACAACCACCGTTATCCTTTTTCTCCGGGCTCTCATTTTCACACTACTGATACTTTACCAATAGGTCATTAATATAAAGCATTCCCAAAATCGCATTGCATTTTTAGCCAGAAATGTCGCATTATGAGATGACCATCGCAAGTATACTGATTTTCCTCCTTCAGGAACAAGACTACAAGAAAATTGCTACGTTTGCCCACATTGTCGTCAGGAATTTGAGGGCTGCGATCAGCTCAAACAACATCACATTGCTCAGCATGGTGACAACATAGACCCCCTTCCGCACAGCAAGTATGGCAACATTCTCCTCCTGCCAGGACCTGGTCATATCGAAATGCATATGCTCAAGGCCCTATTCTCCGTCACATGGAATGTTTTCCTCCAACAAATAGGCAAAATTCTTGGCTTCAAAAGCGAAGGAGCTCTGAAGTTTTGCCGTTCGGCCACGAACCACCACAAGTCCTGGCAGATACTACTTGCATCGTTGTATGGTGGGGCAGATGAAGTAGTCCTTCCATATGTGCGACATGCCATCTCAACAGGAACGCAGCCTCGTATGGCGGGATATAGATCGTGGTTGGCAGAAATCCGGGACCCAACCTACAAGTGTATCTCGGATCTGATCATGTGGTACTCCTTGGCCATCTTCCTGTACAGATGTGGGGTCAGAAGAAATAACTCTGACATGCAAATGGTCGCTCGAATGGCTTTCTCGTCCCTGTTTTATGGCACCAACAAATATAACTACCAGGAGCTTCATTTCAGAGATATTCGAATGCGGTGTGAGTGGCCAGAAGAAGTTCGAGACTTCGTCACGCAAAATGAATGCATGTCCAAAAGTGGACATCCTAGTAAGGGAGAGGGTGGCGACTTTGTGTTGGAAGGGTACAATCGTCGTACGAAACGCTGGCTACCCAATGGGGTACCTACAGAACAAAGTTGGCTTCGAGGCATTAGAAATATTGACGACCTGGATAAGGTAATGTATGGAGGTCATCATCACCATTGAACATTCGCATCATCGCCATCGTCATAATCAGCCGTGTCCACACCACCCTTAAACCATGCTGTACTCGAGAACATCCACATCATCGCCATAATCAGCCATGTGTACGCTCCTAACCCATCTTGTACTCGGGAAGATCCACCTCATCGCCATCGTCATAATCAGCCATGTGCACGCCCCTAACCCATCTTGTACTCTGGAAGATCCACATCATCGCCATCGTCATAATCAGCCATGTGCATGCCCCTAACCCATCTTGTACTCGGGAAGATCCACATCATCGCCATCGTCATAATCAGCTATGTGCATGCCCCTAACCCATCTTGTACTCGGCAAGATCCACATCATCGCCATCGTCATAATCAGCCATGTGCATGCCCCTAACCCATCTTGTACTCGGGAAGATCCACACCATCGCCATCGTCATAATCAATCGTGTCCATGGCCCTTGTTAACTCATCATGTATCAAAATTCACATCATCGCCATCGTCATAATCAGCCGTGTCCACCCACCGTTTACCCATGGGTATTCTAACATCATTATCATCAACTGCATGCACAAACTTTAGCCATTATCTCCGTGATACACTGTTAGTGGAATATGATTAACCGCGTAAAAAGCATAAATATTCCACCGGTCTTCCATTTAATAATGAGCTGATGTTCAAAATGTTATTTATTGTTAAAATTAAATGAATATTATTCGCAATGTACCATTTCATCGTACCATTCAGTAATTTGATAATGACTTATTGTATGAACCAAAAACGAAACCTGCACATGGTAGGCCACCATCGGCGCAGTCATTATCCCCATCGGTCAATGTTGTCCACTAATGACGATCCATTAACTGTTCACATAACCGCCCACTGCCCACGTTGATACGAATATTGAGCCAACGTGAAAACGACGTCTCATCATGTTATCTCATCAAAATATGACCTTCGTCATATAAAAAATACAAAACACCTTATGGAAGGAGCTACATTCTTCTATTCAGACTACAGTTTTCAACTATGTTAGCAAGGACATACGTCATATGGATTATTGCAACATTCCCCTGAAGTTTAACTGTGGTACTTTTGAAAATTGACAATTAATGTTACCAATTAGACTATTTTTCCATCATTCTTTAAACACCCCAGGACGTTGTTCAGCATGTCCTTATCAATATATTCTAGTTGACCTTCACACCAGCATGAAGCCATTAATGACTCGCGGACACAATTTTTTACTATCTGCATTGCCGGGACGCCCCACACACAGTTAGAGGTGCTGGAAGTATGGCGTCGTGAACGTTCTGTCGACGCCAAAAGGCAACGACAACACTTCTTTCCCATTGTACAAAAATGGACTTGCAATCATTTCCTACACAATATACAAGTGAATTCTTTAGGAAAAACTTTATTACCTTTTATTTTTCATATCGACATGTTTAAGAGGATTGGCACTTACACAAGTACCAGGGCTACAGTAAAGTTTAACGTCACTTCAATCCATAATTGATAATTAAATACTGTTCGCCGTCCACATGGGGAGCACGCAGGTCGACACACTTTAAACGATTACAAGATGGAAATCAATGTTAAAATCCCCCATTGCTCTTTCTGTAGATCAGTGAAGATCAGTGTAGATCATTCACAAACGTGTGTCAGAAGAGAAGTCGACTGAAGATAGAATCAGCACTGTCACAGAGCGGTCGTTGAAAAACGAGATAGATGCGTGGAGAGTGGCCATCAGGAGAGCCCGGTATCTCGATGAACCATTGAAGGAAAAACCCCATGTCAGCATTCATGGAACACTCCTTGAGGAAGAACTAGTTAATTTCCATGATCATTGTACCAGCAATGAACAGATGTATCGGTAATTTCCTGGACCTTGGTTGTTATCTGCTATCCAATATATTTATTAAAAGAAGAAATCACATAAAATGAAACTTGGTTGTTTAATGCAGGTGAAACCGAAAAATATCCATGTTATACACCACAGAATGCAAATAGTCTAACTGAATATATTTGAAAACAAAAGCAGGACGCCAGAGTGCATTTTTCTCATTGCTGCCGATAGTGTACAACGGGGTCTCTATAGATATACAGGAAAACAGTTCTTCTTTCACGTTATTCCTCTTATAAACAGGAAGAGTGTCCTCAGTAAAAGTGAACCGCCTCGCCTACGACCCATATTTGTGCTACCTACAGAAAGAGAAATATACGATGACATATCCTCGAAAACCATAGCACAGTTAGCGGTGATCATCCAGAAGCTATTACAGGAAGTCCAAGAAACAGATTTTCCATCCACATACCGGAAAGAGGTGAAGGGAAAGAAGAAAGCCGGGTATTTGGAGTTTCTGAAAGAGCTGCAGGCATATGTCGACGACAAACATGGTAAAGGAGTAAATGAAGATCATGTATCTTAAAATGCAGTATGGTTGATTCCCATGGAATTCTCAAGTAAATGTACTTTGGAGTACGACCAATGCGCCTTAAAGTTATGCTACCGCTAGTACTTGGATTATTTGTTTTAAAAAACAATTTCCATATACCGGTACGGTTTAATTGTCAAACGAAATATGGACAAACGTTCAATTTTAAGATTGTGTTCAATGTTCTCCCAGTGAATGGTCGCGCTTTGTTGAATGTGGAGGAATAAATTCATGGAAGTATATTAAATTCATTTACAAATATGTATGAAAATTTAAATATAATATGTCTCCTTCAGATGAAATACAGCTGCAAAATTCCTCAGAAGAAGACGCCGACTCCTCGGATGAAGACACGGACTAGTAGATTCACGCATGAGCGATGTAACTTGTTCGAGAGAAATGTTCCTGTAAGTTAAAAGGCAACAAAGATGGTGGGCAGTTCGGCTAATGTTTATCCGCCTGATATTTTACTTCTCAATGGCCAGCAACATCGATCTGGAGAGAATGGTGTACTAAAGTGATTTTTGAAGTTCAAAATATATGTTGCAAATTCAAATAACTGCTTTATTTTATTCTACATATTATACTGTCTTACATTGCTAATTTTAATGATGGATCTGAAAATAACGATCCATACACTGGTTCGCGAGGTTGTCTTTTGGTCGGCCCTTATTGGTAATTAGTCTGACAGAATTAGCGATCCAGTGGTCTCTCTTCGTAAAACAAAAGACAGGTGGCGCAACTTGTTACTTCCGGCAATTTCAACTAGGGGGATTCGATAATCTTTCTCGAATTCGTATTGTGAGGTGAAATGGTGAGTTAAAACGATGTAATAAATGTGAAATATGGTTCTTTACTCGAGGAACATGAAACTGCACAATTTTTAATTAGTCAGGCGAACTAAACGCGCCCAAAAAAAGTCGGTCGCGTTAGACTTTTCTGACAGACAATTTGTTGTTGTTGTTAAGGATCATCAGGATCTGTGACATTTTTGAAATTTTTTGCCAAATCGAAATTTCTAAAAACGACCCTAATCATTATAATGACCAAATTTTATGACACAATGATACCATGAGACATGATATGACAAAAACAAATTATTTATTTTTTTTGAAAAAATTTTCAACACCTTTGTGAAGGAAAAATGTAATGAAATGACAAAGAATTTCGTGAAGCGACTTTTAGGAAATAAATACAATAACAGGCCAGGAAAACGATAAATAAAATGACTCAACTAAGTTTTGGAGGTCCTACGAGCGAAATTATCCATTTCGCCTGAAGCACGTGGCCGTACATCCATTCTCGACTCTGCATGTCATCACAAATGGCCCCTGAAATCTCACCATTTTGCTCCCGACGTGACAACGAAATAAAGATAATTCTATACAAAATAAACTATAGCAGATATCAATTTCAAATTTTCCACAAATACACAGTAAGATACGTACTTTTCAGACCATCTGTTTGAATAGAGATCGAATTTAGCGCTTTCATCCCAGACACTCCGATATGTCTCAAACCATGCCTTCTTTTCCAAACAAGATGACCCATCACATCTCAATAATATTCATACGCCCATCTAGGCATGTGCGAATTATCGTCAATATCATGTATGAACATCAAAGAAGCATAATAATTGAGCGAAATATGGTGATATTTAGCATCCAACATATTCATTTCGACAGTTTCGAAAGAAGACAACAGTTTCTGTAAACCTCTCTTAGAGATCTACTTTCGATCAGCCATACTCTGATCACTGCTAATATCCTTCCCTCCTCCTTCACGTGAAATCGCGCGAGATATGAAGGTGTGCTGAAACTGAAGGAAAACAGAGTATCCGTCTAATTTACATCAAATTTAGACAACAAAGATGGTATTATAGTAAATTTTGGTGAGTATGGTCTGAATGGTTCGGCATTCCGATCGCATGGTCTGAAAGTGTTTGTCAATGAAAATGGGTCAGCGTAAACGTCTGTGCATGAATGAGATTAACCCTCACGGCCATGTGCCAACAACAACAACAACACGTAACAACAACGACGTGTTGAATGACTGTCTTTTCAGACGGACTTTGATTGACAGGTGTTCAGTTTTTTGCGAAGGGTTAATGCATCGAGGCCGGAAAAAGTCCACCTGAGCAGGAAGAAATGTGAATCGCCATTTTCCCGAACAATTCAGTTTGCTTGACCACGTGTAGCATTATATTTTCCAACAACTTCAACTAGGTCATTCTTGTTTGACCTCAACGGAGAGATGATTCAACTTTATTCGTGAGTTAAATAGTTACCACATTTCTTCAATTTCCAAATTTTACTGCAAAAAAAACACTACATTTTTGATCAATTTTGTTCCACAAAGTCATTATTTTCGAATTAGTTTAAAGAAATAGCCACATTTTCTTGTGTTTAATTGTGTTTCCTATCTTTCTGGGATGAAATAATGCGCCCTTGATAATTAAGTGCCTTTTTGAAAATTTCAACCTGACAAAAAAATGTCAAAATCTCTTACATCCCCCTGGTCCTTAACGTATTCTTGTTCACATTCGCCATCCACTTGTCTATCTCCACGGACCCGAAACTTAGTGAAATATCCCAAATGGGATATACAAGTCTATCCCATATTGGCTGTATTAACCCAACTGGGATATTATAACCCAGTTAGTCCTTTGCTCTGACCTGTTAAAGTTTTCATGAATAATGATAGAAATACCCGAATATCAACTTCACTTGGATTAATTTGAATTATCTTGTCTGCTAGAATCTTTTTAAAAGTTGGTATCCCTAGCCCAGCTGCATTCAGATTTACAAAACATCGCTTATCTTTCCTTGAGTGTGACGTCACATCAGACCAGCTGCCCAGAGATTGAACGTTACAAGTATTGATGACCACTCAGGTGGTCTGATGTGACAGCACAAACCAGCGTCAAACAAGGGCAGATAAGCGATGTGGATTTCATTTCTGAAATCTGCCGGGCTTGAGATTAGGGACTCACAATGATGGAGTCCATATCTGGAACAGCTTCCTATCCACAGCTCCAATTTTTGGTGAGTGGCTACCCTACGGGGAGACGGTGTGTCACGTAACAAAATGAAGGTCGAGGTCACAGGTCACTGGCCTAAAAAAGAGGAAATCACTGAAGTGTTCGTGTCCGGTCTATATCTCTGAACGTTTTCTATCTACAGTTGCAATTTTTTGTGAGTGGATACGGCAAGTGGAGACGATGTGTCGTGTGCCAAAATTGAGGTCGAGGTCAGAGGTCAAAGGTCACTGTTGCCAAAAATCAGGAAATCATTGATCGTTGACAGTTTTCTATCTAAAGTTCTAATTTTTGGTGAGTGGATGCCCTAGGGGGGGAACGATGTGTTGCATATTAAATGTAGGTCAAGGCCAGAGGTCAAAGGGCAGTGTGATTGAAAAATCAGGAAATCGTTAAAAATTTCTTATTTTTTGTGAGTGGGTTCAATAGGCGGAAATGAAGTGATGCGTACCAAAAATTAGGTCAACGGTCAAGGTCAAAGGTCAAGGCCACTGTGACCCCAAAATCAGGAAATCATTAAAAATCATGATTTTTTGTGTGCATTGATAGATTGAGGGAAGACAATGTGTTGTGTACCAAAATTGAGGTCAAGGTTAAAGGTCAAGGTCACTGTGACCCCAAAATCAGAAATCATTAAAAGTCACATTTTCATATGCCTGTCGAAGACGAGGTCGTGTAATGCGATGTTGCGTTCTGTCCATTCATCCATTAACATTTGTCGTCCATGCGATAGCTCTAGTTTCAAGGTATGGATTGGTACCAAACTTTGAGTATACCTTACTCGCATGGCAAAATGGAGCCATACATATGAGATCAATTTGTCAAAGGTCTAGGTCGCAGTCCCCCAAAACTGAATCAAGCTTAGCTGACTAAATGTGTTGGAATATTGTTGGAATATTCGAAGTTCTTTCCCCTGCATTTATATGGTATTGTCCTGTGGAGTTATCTCCCATGTTTGAAACGCTTCATTTAGTTAAACTGTTATGAAATAAAAACCATACATTTACTAATTTAATGGGGAGAATAATCCTTTATGAACTTCACACCTGTTTATTAACTCAAGAACATCAATTTCTTCTTCCTTCATGAAAAATTCTCTCGTCTGAAAGGAATCCATTTGCAGGGAAACTACTATTTTCTTGTGTTTGACTATTGTCGATTTCAGTGAGGGATATGTGAGCTCTCAGCTCTTCCTTCAAGGTCAACTAGTTACCAAGAGTTAAGCTCATTTTAGTTTATCATTCAATATAAGATGTGATATATGTTACATTCTCATACATGTAAGCAAAAAATTGTAGACCTTTCTCTGAATTGCTAGATCAATTGAAATCAAGGCTATTAAACAACCTTGAAATTTGAACCAATGTAATTCCAGATATACGGGCGTATATTGAAGCCCCTTGGGCTCTTGTTTTAAATTGGCCTGCAATCCTCTACATGAAACCCCAGTACTGAGTACACAATGTACACACCATTGATTCACACGTTTGTGTCTCAAATCTTCACCTGTTATCACTTAATGCCAATATTCCTCCATTTGGAGATCTCCTGCAAACAAAATTATCTCCCCTGATCGCTGCGTCGATCGTCCGCCAGGTGGCGTGCTCTCCGCGCATGTCCTTCCTCTTTTTCCTTTGCAGTCTTGGTGACAAGACCTGTTTTGAAAGAGCTCCTGTAAACAGTAACTTTTGGATTGTTATAGACGCACTCTAGGGTTATTTTTTTCTCCCGTGAGTTCATTATGAACCAACGTAGTCGCCCAGCTATAAAGATTTATAAGGAACGAATCATGTCGTCAGTAACCAATAAAGACTTGCATTTCTTTGTTTTCAAGTGCAGGGCACAGGTGTGTTTACAGTCAAGTGACATGCCGTGAATGTGCAGACTGGGACGACGTGACCTGGCATAGCTATCCTATGGCGACGCAGTCAACTCTGGAGAGCGGCCACTGACCTGGCAAGATGTCCAGCTGAGAAGCAAGCTACTCGGGCCCTCTTCTACGACTTGGCTGTAAACGAAGTTTTCCTACCACCAGTGGAATCTTCACAACAGTCCCGTGAAACAGAACAGACCCTTCACGGATACAGGATCACAGCTCCACGGTCCAGTTCAAGTTCGTCAGCAAGACGACAAGAAGACAGGTCTTTGAGAGGACATGTCTACTAGCCGGGAACCGGCGAAGAGCAGTACCCTGGAGCTACACTTCAAGACGGTGAACAAGTTACAGACCCGAGACACGGCCTAGTTCAAGTTCACCGGAGAAGATGAGTTACGGACTCTATACCGGAGCCGTTACAACCATGGATCTGGGCAGACCTCGGATAACAGTTCCCGTTCATCCAAGCCTCCGCAACTCAAGAAAGACAAGTCTTCCAGCCGGGACCTGGTGAAGAACCGGGACCCGGCAAAGAGCCGTACCCTGGGCCTTCAAGCGGGAACGGTGGACAAGTCTACAGTCCGAAGCACAGACCGGGACTACCAAGGACCTCGACACCACAGAGCGCCGGGACTCCGACTGCAGAGCACCTCGGACCCGACCATCGAAGAGAGAGGTTACTTCCAGAGGCGGAACTACGGTCCGGATCCGTACCCCGGAACAGAGAACGACACGGACCTATGAAGTTCGGACTTATCCAGTACGCCGCGAGTCTACGTCTCACCGGGAGTCCACACCTACAGGCCACGGACTTTAGATCAGCATACGGGACCATGGCTCTGAGAGATCACGGCCCAATGCAGAACTCCGAGACCCCGTCAAGCCAAGAGCCTACAGGGACTACCGGGATACCGAGAGAATAGGCAAAGTGCAGACCAGTCAAGCCCAAGCCACGGCGATACGGTTTACTTCTACTGCACCGACAAGAGTGCTGACACGGACTCCACTAGACAGCCCCGTCACAGACACGGATCAAAGCGAGTCCTCGGATATCAACTCCCGTTCATCCAAGTCCCCAAAGAACCGCCGTACCCCGGAGACACAGACGGGCACGGCGAAGAAGGCAGTCCGAGAATCAAGATCACGGACTCCATCACTACAGCGGGACCCCGGCTCAAGCACAGCTCACCGGGACCACGGCACGGAGAAGTCACGGCCCTATACGGAACGCCGGGAGTCGGACAAGCCAAGGGCCTACAGGGAACACCGGGATTCCAAGGAATCACGGCCCTATCCAGACCGCCGGGACTCCGACACCGGAGCACCTCGGGAGGAAACTACAGCCCGGAGCCGTACCACGGAACGGGAGACCACACGGACCTATCCAGCACACCGAGAGTCTACATCTGAGAAGTCACGGACTCAAGCAGAACGGACTTATACAGATCACCGAGACTCCACATCCAAGAAGACACGGACTTATGAGGAACGGACTCAGCCAGAACGCCGTGAGCCGGCCTCTACTCCAGCTTGGACCCGTACAACGGAGCCACACCTCGGTACTACGGCAAGCAGATCTCGTAAACGAAGTCGCACACCGTTACAACGCCGAGATTCCTATCCTGTACGTCATCATCGGGAGAGGGACCGTCCTAGACGTCGGACCCCTTCACTTAGTCCAGCCTACCGGAGTCGGTACCATAGGGACCATACCCCGGAGCGACCTTACACCAGACGAGGGAGAAGCCGTTCACCGGTTTCCCGTCAACAAGCACGCACTGATGGCGAGGAGCGGATGTCTACCCACCATCACCGTAACACGGAGCATCGGGATAAAACGGAAATCCAGAGAGGAACAGGGACTCGTAGATCACCATTCTGGACCTGCCCCCAAGGAACAGACTTCTGCTCCAGGGGTACCTTCCAAGGCAAGCCTGGTCAACATGGTCAAGAAGCACAGTCATCTCCCGGCTACACAGCCCCTTACCGGGGTAGAGGTTCCTTCATCGGAGACCCGTGAGATGACACGACCCCATTCTTCTAGCAACGGTGGGAGGCCCGTTGGCCGAGTGATTTAGATCCCCGACATACAGTGCTGGCAATTAGGTGCCTGACTCTGGGGTCGCTGGTTCGAATCCTGCACGGGACTCGACCAGACTCAGGCTCGGACTATGAGGATCACGCACGACGTTCCACTTCCTCGGCATCGTCATCTCATACAGATTCACCTCCTTACGTCAGGCGGAGGTAGAAGACAAGAATAAAGACATGCTACCCTTCAAAGCCAGGATAGCGGCGGTACACACGTTGGTTCCAGAGATGCCCAGACCGGTGGTCGGCGATGACAAGCAGCCTGATGACCCCGCCGGGAACGGAGAAAACTTACTACGGCATCTCTTTACGGTTTAAACAAACCTTCTGAGGAGGAAGCTGCGCCAACCTGCGCACCATCTCCAGCATCAGCCAACCTATACGACGCACTGGATCGACAATTGGAGACTTCGTCATCTCTCCAGAAGCCCGGTCCTTACAAGGCTTACACTCTTCACGGAGACAATCCACCGTTCAGGGCCCGAAGTCTGAAGCGGATCTTGACAGACTGTTGAACTTCACGAGGACACCAGCGGGGGTACTTCAACAGAAGCAAGCCTGTGCTGTGGAAGATATGATGCTGACACAACACAGAATTACATCATACTCTGATTGGTTCCTGACGGCTATTTCCAAGGTGATTCAGGATCCAGACGTGAAGCATAAGATGGATCCTTGACCTTTCCACGGCCCAAGATGGATTTTCTCGGCGCCTTATCGACTCTAACAGAGGAGGTCGCCATGGAGGTTTCTCCTGTCAGAACTCGGACAACCCAAGCTAGATGCTCAGAGTGGTGTTCGCCCTTACAAGAAAGGACAGTTCCAAGGTAAAGAGGGAATCTTCCGACCGGGACAGGGGCAACCTCGTCAGTCAGAATTGATGGTTCTCAAGCTTCACCTTCAAACCACTAGTCATCCTTTCATCCTTCCCAAGCTTCGAGTCTTCACTCACCTGATTGTAGAACGGTCGACCCTGATGATATAGAAGATCAGCGTCACTCTTTGTCAAGTTTTCGTCGAAGAAGTCCGTCCTTACGTGAGGTCTACTCCAAGTCCCAACACTTCATCTGACGATCATCCTCAGTCTTCTAAGAGCCGGATCCTACTCCTCATCGGATAATCTAGGACTCCACCTACACCCGAGATCATGATCAAGGGAATCTATTTCGGGGAAAACGGCTAGTCGGTTTTGACTTAACCCGTTTTTCTTTGGGGTGAGACATCCAGTCTACAGTGGGCAAGCCTAGTTTCAGATTGAGGTCCCTTCCAAGGCCAAGTCAACACGGACCCGGACACTGGAATAGGACACGAGGATAAAGTCATCTCTAATCCGGAATGCGAATTAGGACTCCAGAACAGAACCTGAGACTCCAGCATTCAGCGGGATGACAGTAGAGACCGGACTAGACGACGGAGCCGGACACTTACTGAGCATATTCGACTCTACAGGAGTTGGACTCCGACTCCCGATTGTCGTCACTTTCGGCGTTTCCTGAGGCCTTTTTCGAGTTTCGCCTCGATGATCACGGCGGTCCAGGGATATTTCCAGGGACCCCACGGATTATGTAGTACGGCTACATTCAAGCGACAAGCAGGTTTCCGGCATATGGAACCTGCACCGGGAACCAGACCATCAACACCATGACCCAGAGGTCCGTTGGATGGAACTACAGTCTACTACTCACCCGGGACCTAGCACAGTTTTGGCTAGCTCCAGGTACTCCTCATTACAGTTTCTCAACTACAACTGCTCCTGAGGGCAAGAACAAGCAATCTAAGGATGCTCGTCCCGGAACATCTTCACCCCCCTTCCAGAGTGGCGATGCCGGATCCAGTTTCAACCGAGCACATGGAAGTTCACATTCACCGATGCGGAATTCATAGCTTAGAGGGGTCCATTAGTCCGGCAACAGATAGCCGACGCATGGATACCACGATAGACAAGCAACGCATCATCTTCCTTAGGGATATCTACGCTAAGAAGGCGGTCCCCCTTGGAGGTTGCGGTTGTACAACACATCAGCATTGATTACGAACGTTCAGTACGGTCGTCAGTTGCGTCAAGTTTGGGGGGGAGCAAGATCCCAGTCACTGTCTTCTAGAAACATCAACACTGGTCCTAGCAGCACGGTATCAGCAATACCATGTCACAACACCATGTGTTTCACATCACTTCAGGGTTTCCGCTGACAGCTTCCTCCAAGTGCTACAGGGTACTACAACCGGAAGATCACTTTTCCACGGAGGCACCGGGACCCGCAACGGCCGAACCCCCACGTCTGCTACGGTCCAGAATTTCCTTGCAGACCAGGGTTTTTCTCCAGGACCAATTGTACAGACAATGACAGCAGCAAGCTACTATTTACTGTACAGTCGCATCAAGCCCGGAGAATGTACTATAGTAGAGGACCTGTGGCCAACACTGTTTCTGTTCCAGCAACAGCTGGTTTTTCCTTCTGCATCTGTATCAGGACAGGGAATCTCAGTCAAGCAGTACACAGGGGTATCACTCAGCATCATCCAGGGTTGTCAAGTTCACCCACGGAATCGACTAGATTCCAGCATTTCAGCTTTCCATGGTCTTCACCTTACAGTCTCGCCGAACACATCAATTACCACCCAAGGAGACCTGGATGTGGTACTAGGGCATTCTTACGCCTACCATTCAAACCAGTTCTACCAACTGTAGTCAAGATCCTGTCCTGCAAGACAGCTCCATGACAGTCTTCACTGCGCAATCAGAGAATTGCGCAGTAGAACTTAGTTCCTTGACAGGGATGACAGACTGGTCAACCAGATCCTTTCATCCCATCCCGGATTTCGTCATCTAGAACGATTCCACACGTCAGGGACCAGACGTCCAAAGACTGTACCAGATTCCAGCGCTAACAGATTTCGTGTACCTGCTGGAGGAGAAGAGGTTTTTTATATCCAGTCAGAGGCCTGGGGCACTCTTTATAGAACTGACAAAGGGTTCCAGCTGTCTTCTTCTCTCATCACTTCTAACAGACCCATCAGCTGACATCACTAGTTCATGATCACCGTCTGGGTTGAAGAAGACTGCCGACTGGTTTAACCAACTCGCCATCAACGCTCCTTCTCCTTTATGGAGACATCGTCTCACAAGATTAGAGCCAGTGTGACGTCCGGGCCACTTTGGGGAAAACTTATCGTTGAACGATACTGTTGACACCTGCGCTTGGACGATCAATTCAACTCATGCTGATTGCTATCTTCAGACATGTCTGTACAGACAGATAGGATGACTACACTGGACCTACAGCTACAGTCCAGTGTATAGTCTACCACTCCTATCAAAAAGGGGGGGGGGGGGCGCCGCTCAAGCAAGCAAGATCCCGGCAATTCCACAAGCATAGAAGACAGACCATGCCGGAGACGAAGGGACTTCAAGGCATCACGATGGCATCTGATTATCTAGCCAAGTATGCGAGCAAAGGGTAGGAACAGAGTCCACCTCTCGCCGCATTACTTGTAATACCTCGAACTCCCTACGCCTCTATACGACACGGGAATTATCAGGATATTACTGGGCATATTAGATTTACAAAATCAGAACAAGGCGTGCTCCGCTTAATCCAAAAGCAAGTCACAAGGCCGGCTACCCAACCTCCTCTGTTGGGAGTCTGGCATTAAGTGATAACAGGTGAAGATTTGAGACACAAACATTAAACATTTATAAATAATGTTGGTGTTTGTTATCAAATCAAACCTGTTATCAACGTTGATTTGCCCAACCCATCCTCCCCTCTTTGCTCGGCCTTGACTCAAAACAGGTCTTGCACAGCATGGGAAAAAGAGGAAGGACATGCGCGGAGAGCACGCCGCCTGGCGGACGATCGACGCAGCGATCAGGGGAGATAATTTTGTTTGCAGGAGATCTCCAAATGGAGGAATATTGGCATTAAGTGATAACAGGTTTGATTTGATAACAAACACCAACATTATTTATAAATGTTTAATATCTACATGCATGTTTGACAAGACAACTCACAAGAACTCTACTTCCAATGCTAATTCAAGGTTGAAGTTTCAAATATGCCAAATAGTGAACTACATGTAGACTGTCCTTGCTAATTATAGCTACGGGAAATACTAAATTACCGTACCGAGTTGCTTGACCTCTTATGTAGTACCGAAATAAAAATCTCCAACATTGTTTGAATTGATGATGAAAATGATAGTCCTCCCTCGTTGCAATACCAAGTTTGTTTCACAAGAATAGATCGTCATATCGGGATAATGAATGAACCAGTATACCATATTCAGTTTGTACAATATGCATTTCACATAGATTATGAGTATAAGGTGTATTCTCATATAAAGGGTACCACCCATTTACTATTTTCATCTGCCATCCAGGACAGACTCACATACCGGTATTTGGCCGAAGGGAATTGTCATTGTCATGTACATCTGTCTGCCCGTCTGTCCGTCACACCTATCTCATTATCAAGATATCTTTAGAACGACTTACCCTCTAGGCACACCAAACTTGCAGTGCGCGTCCATATGCTCATGATCCAGAACTCCATTGAATCTGGACTCGATTGGTGGGGAACTTTGGCGACAATCTTTAATTTATGCGAAACTATCACAGCTTTCTTGTTACCATGATATCTTTTAGGCACACAAAACTTGCAGTGCACATTCATATGCTCGTGACCCAGAACCCTGCCAAATCTTCACCGGATTGATTGGAAACTTTGGCGGCCATCTTTAATTTATGCGGAACCATTAATCTGGTGTATCTCCGGTACCATTTTCCTGTTCATTGCGAAACTTGGTATAGATCATTGATGCATCAAGAAACTTCAAAGGAATACCGGTAACCAAACCAGTTTCCCTGGAAACCTTCGTGGCCATCTTTAATTTATGCAAAATCTTTAATGATATATATTTCTGATACCAAAAGTGTTCTATATGAAACTTGATATACAGCATCGTTTCAATGAATAACCACATCATGATGCTCAGAGCTGTATGGTTTTCAGATGCGCAGCTTCGTATTATTTTTTGATGTCATCATCATTTGAAATGTTGCTAACATCATTTCTGATATGACTGACAGATGAAATAATGACAAGATTTTGGTACCGTTTATAATAGAATATATCGCTACAATGGCTATTTTTACAATGGTGTTGATGTCCATTTGCCCAGTGAGTCACACATTATTGGTGGTTAAAGGCAATCCACTTTTGTAATTCACATACAAGGTGTGATTCTTTGTCAGATTAACCACAGTCATTTCCCTAATAACTTATATAGTCACAGAAAGTGAAACTTTCCAGCAAAAGATCAAGTGGTGATCAAATTTTTTAGAAGCGGAAGTTATCAGAATAATGCAAATTCATGTAATCTGTCCCAGAAAAATGTATGAATTGGGGAGGGGATTTTTCAGCTCTCTGTCATTTTCATGCATTATGCAAGATATAATTTATTCTTCAATCATGTCAATCAATCCTGACATCAGATCGTAATATAGTACATACTGCTTCCAATGTGTTTGCATTTACAGATGCCATTCAATGATTTTGACACAATTTGAGCACTACAGGTCCATATGTTTGACTGTCAAGCGATCTTAAGGCATATTTGTGAATAATACCAGTTCAAGGATGAAATACAGCTTCCTACCCTTACGGAGTTGCAGCATGGACTGCAGTGCAGCATGGGCTGCATTCATGCTGGGATCATGCTGGATTTGCAGCATATGCTGGAATCATGCTGGGTTTCCATACTGCAGTCATGCTGGAATCACTTTGATAAAATACTAGATATACTGCAATGCTGGAACCATGCTGGGTATCCATGCTGTGACCATGCTGGATTTACTCTGACAGAATTTCACCATACTGCCTCGCAGCATGTACTGCAACCATGCTGCAAATGCAGGCTGGTGTTATACTAGATTCACTCAGACATAATCTGACCATGCTTCATGGTCATACTGCATTGCCAGCATGTGCTGCAACCATGCTGCTGTATGGCTGACCTACATGTACATGTAGCCGTCCCATGATATGAAGGAACTATTGCCCCGGTTATTCTCTACCAATCAGAAATCAGGTCAGCTCGCAAGTTTAGAGCCAGAATTCAAATCAGAATAACTACTAACCAGTACTTCGAACACGGTTGCCTGAAAAACATGGCTTGCAAGATTATAGGGTGTGCCAAAGTACACAGACAAGAGCTATTTGCATTGTATTATCTTTATATTCTTATGTATAACCATGGAAGTACATGTACTTGGAAACTTGAAGGTGAGTGCAGTTACAGTTCCCTGCATGTACATAAACTTCATGTTTGTGTCTCAAATCTTCACCTGTTATCACTTAATGCCAATATTCCTCCATTTGGAGATCTCCTGCAAACAAAATTATCTCCCCTGATCGCTGCGTCGATCGTCCGCCAGGTGGCGTGCTCTCCGCGCATGTCCTTCCTCTTTTTCCTTTGCAGTCTTGATGACAAGACCTGTTTTGAAAGAGCTCCTGTAAACAGTAACTTTTGGATTGTTATAGACGCACTCTAGGGTTATTTTTTTCTCCTGTGAGTTCATTATGAACCAACGTAGTCGCCCAGCTATAAAGATTTATAAGGAACGAATCATGTCGTCAGTTTTAACCAGTTAAAGACTTGCATTTTCTTTGTTTTCAAGTGCAGGGCACAGGTGTGTTTACAGTCAAGTGACATGCCGTGAATGTGCAGACTGGGACGACGTGACCTGGCATAGCTATCCTATGGCGACGCAGTCAACTCTGGAGAGCGGCCACTGACCTGGCAAGATGTCCAGCTGAGAAGCAAGCTACTCAGGCCCTCTTCTACGACTTGGCTGTAAACGAAGTTTTCCTACCACCAGTGGAATCTTCACAACAGTCCCGTGAAACAGAACAGACCCTTCACGGATACAGGATCACAGCTCCACGGTCCACTTCAAGTTCGTCAGCAAGACGACAAGAAGACAGATCTTTGAGAAGACATGTCTACTAACCGGGAACCGGCGAAGAGCAGTACCCTGGAGCTACATTTCAAGACGGTGAACAAGTTACAGACCCAAGACACGGCCTAGTTCAAGTTCACCGGAGAAGATGAGTTACGGACTCTATACCGGAGCCGTTACAACCACGGATCTGGGCAGACCTCGGATAACAGTTCCCGTTCATCCAAGCCTCCGCAACTCAAGAAAGACAAGTCTTCCAGCCGGGACCTGGTGAAGAACCGGGACCCGGCAAAGAGCCGTACCCTGGGCCTTCAAGCGGGAACGGTGGACAAGTCTACAGTCCGGAGCACAGACCGGGACTACCAAGGACCTCGACACCACAGAGCGCCGGGACTCCGACTGCAGAGCACCTCGGACCCGACCATCGGAGAGAGAGGTTACTTCCAGAGGCGGTACTACGGTCCGGAGCCGTACCCCGGAACAGAGAACGACACGGAAGTTCGGACTTATCCAGTACGCCGAGAGTCTACGTCTCACCGGGAGTCCACACCTACAGGCCACGGCCTTTAGATCAGCATACGGGACCATGGCTCTGAGAGATCACGGCCCAATGCAGAACTCCGAGACCCCGTCAAGCCAAGAGCCTACAGGGACTACCGGGATACCGAGAGAATAGGCAAAGTGCAGACCAGTCAAGCCCAAGCCACGGCGATACGGTTTACTTCTACTGCACCGGCAAGAGTGCTGACACGGACTCCACTAGACAGCCCCGTCACAGACACGGATCAAAGCGAGTCCTCGGATATCAACTCCCGTTCATCCAAGTCCCCAAAGAACCGCCGTACCCCGGAGACACAGACGGACACGGCGAAGAAGGCAGTCCGAGAATCAAGATCATGGACTCCATCACTACAGCGGGACCCCGGCTCAAGCACAGCTCACCGGGACCACGGCACGGAGAAGTCACGGCCCTATACGGAATGCCGGGAGTCGGACAAGCCAAGGGCCTACAGGGAACACCGGGATTCCAAGGAATCACGGCCCTATCCAGACCGCCGGGACTCCGACACCGGAGCACCTCGGGAGGAAACTATAGCCCGGAGCCGTACCACGGAACGGGAGACCACACGGACCTATCCAGCACACCGAGAGTCTACATCTGAGAAGTCACGGACTCAAGCAGAACGGACTTATACAGATCACCGAGACTCCACATCCAAGAAGACACGGACTTATGAGGAACGGACTCAGCCAGAACGCTGTGAGCCGGCCTCTACTCCAGCTTGGACCCGTACAACGGAGCCACACCTCGGTACTACGGCAAGCAGATCTCGTAAACGAAGTCGCACACTGTTACAACGCCGAGATTCCTATCCTGTACGTCATCATCGGGAGAGGGACCGTCCTAGACGTCGGACCTCTTCACCTAGTCCAGCCTACCGGAGTCGGTACCATAGGGACCATACCCCGGAGCGACCTTACACCAGACGAGGGAGAAGCCGTTCACCGGTTTCCCGTCAACAAGCACTGATGGCGAGGAGCGGACGTCTACCCACCATCACCGTAGCCCGGAGCATCGGGATAAAACGGAAGTCCAGAGAGGAACAGGGACTCGTAGATCACCATTCTGGACCTGCCCCAAAGGAACAGACTTCTGCTCCACGGGTACCTTCCAAGGCAAGCCTGGTCAAGAAGCACAGTCATCTCCCGACTACACAGCCCTTTACCGGGGTAGAGGTTCCTTCATCGGAGACCCGTGAGATGACACGACCCCATTCTTCTAGCAACGGTGGGAGGCCCGTTGGCCGAGTGATTTAGATCCCCGACATACAGTGCTGGCAATTAGGTGCCTGACTCTGGTTTCTCTTCAATCCCACGAAAAAATCTTTCCGTGGAGAGGAACACACTAATGAGTCTATAGACTATTTTTCGAGTTCTGCGTTGAGCAGGACGTTCGGGACTCGACCAGACTCAGGCTCGGACTATGAGGATCACGCACGACGTTCCACTTCCTCGGCATCCTCATCTCATACAGATTCACCTCCTTACGTCAGGCGGAGGTAGAAGACAAGAATAAAGACATGCTACCCTTCAAAGCCAGGATAGCAGCGGTACACACGTTGGTTCCAGAGATGCCCAGACCGGTGGTCGGCGATGACAAGCAGCCTGATGACCCCGCCGGGAACGGAGAAAACTTACTACGGCATCTCTTTACGGTTTAAACAAACCTTCTGAGGAGGAAGCTGCGCCAACCTGCGCACCATCTCCAGCATCAGCCAACCTATACGACGCACTGGATCGACAATTGGAGACTTCGTCATCTCTCCAGAAGCCCGGTCCTTACAAGGCTTACACTCTTCATGGAGACAATCCACCGTTCAGGGCCCGAAGTCTGAACCGGATCTTGACAGACTGTTGAACTTCACGAGGACACCAGCGGGGGTACTTCAACAGAAGCAAGCCTGTGCTGTGGAAGATATGAGGCTGACACAACACAGAATTACATCATACTCTGATTGGTTCCTGACGGCTATTTCCAAGGTGATTCAGGATCCAGACGTGAAGCATAAGATGGTTCCTTGACCTTTTCACGGCCCAAGATGGATTTCCTCAGCGCCTTATCGACTCTAACAGAGGAGGTCGCCACGGAGGTTTCTCCTGTCAGAACTCGGACAACCCAAGCTAGATGCTCAGAGTGGTGTTCGCCCTTACAAGAAAGGACAGTTCCAAGGTAAAGAGGGAATCTTCCGACCGGGACAGGGGCAACCTCGTCAGTCAGAATTGATGGTTCTCAAGCTTCACCTTCAAACCACTAGTCATCCTTTCATCCTTCCCAAGCTTCGAGTCTTCACTCACCTGATTGTAGAACGGTCGACCCTGATGATATAGAAGATCAGCGTCACTCTTTGTGAAGTTTTCGTCGAAGAAGTCAGTCCTTACGTGAGGTCTACTCCAAGTCCCGACACTTCATCTGACGATCATCCTCAGTCTTCTAAGAGCCGGATCCTACTCCTCATCGGATAATCTAGGACTCCACCTACACCCGAGATCATGATCAAGGGAATCTATTTCGGGGGAAACGGTTAGTCGGTTTTGACTTAACCCGTTTTTCTTTGGGGTGAGACATCCAGTCTACAGTGGGCAAGCCTAGTTTCAGATTGAGGTCCCTTCCAAGGCCAAGTCAACACGGACCCGGACACTGGAATAGGACACGAGGATAAAGTCATCTCTAATCCGGAATGCGAATTAGGACTCCAGAACAGAACCTGGGACTCCAGCATTCAGCGGGATGACAGTAGAGACCGGACCAGATGACGGAGCCGGACACTTACTGAGCATATTCGACTCTACAGGAGTTGGACTCCGACTCCCGATTGTCGTCACTTTCGGCATTTCCAGAGGCCTTTTTCGAGTTTCGCCTCGATGATCATGGCGGTCCAGGGATATTTCCAGGGACCCCACGGATTATGTAGTACGGCTACATTCAAGCGGCAAGCAGGTTTCCGGCATATGGAACCTGCACCGAGAACCAGACCATCAACACCATGACCCGGAGGTCCGTTGGATGGAACTACAGTCTACTACTCACCCGGGACCTAGCACAGTTTTGGCTAGCTCCAGGTACTCCTCATTACAGTTTCTCAACTACAACTGCTCCTGAGGGCAAGAACAAGCAATCTAAGGATGCTCATCCCGGAACATCTTCACCCCCTTCCAGAGTGGCGATGCCGGATCCAGTTTCAACCGAGCACATAGAAGTTCACATTCACCGATGCGGAATTCATAACCTAGAGGGGTCCATTAGTCCGGCAACAGATAGCCGACACATCACATGGATACCACGATAGACAAGCAACGCATCATCTTCCTTAGGGATATCTACGCTAAGAAGGCGGTCCCCCTTGGAGGTTGCGGTTGTACAACACATCAGCATTGATTACGAACGTTCAGTACGGTCGTCAGTTGCGTCAAGTTTGGGGGGAGCAAGATCCCAGTCACTGTCTTCTAGAAACATCAACACTGGTCCTAGCAGCACGGTATCAGCAATACCATGTCACAACACCATGTGTTTCACATCACTTCAGGGTTTCCGCCGACAGCTTCCTCCAAGTCCTACAGGGTACTACAACCGGAAGATCACTTTTCCACGGAGGCACCGGGACCCGCAACGGCCGAACCCCCACGTCTGCTACGGTCCAGAATTTCCTTGCAGACAAGGGTTTTTCTCCAGGACCAATTGTACAGACAATGACAGCAGCAAGCTACTATTTACTGTACAGTCGCATCAAGCCCGAAGAATGTACTATAGTAGAGGACCTGTGGCCAACACTGTTTCTGTTCCAGCAACAGCTGGTTTTTCCTTCTGCATCTGTATCAGGACAGGGAATCTCAGTCAAGCAGTACACAGGGGTATCACTCAGCATCATCCAGGGTTGTCAAGTTCACCCACGGAATCGACTACATTCCAGCATTTCGGCTTTCCATGGTCTTCACCTTACAGTCTCGCCGAACACATCAATTACCACCCAAGGAGACCTGGATGTGGTACTAGGGCATTCTTACGCCTACCATTCAAACCAGTTCTACAACTGTAGTCAAGATCCTGTCCTGCAAGACAGCTCCATGACAGTCTTCACTACGCAATCAGAGCATTGCGCAGTAGAACCTAGTTCCTTGACAGGGATGACAGACTGGTCAACCAGATCCTTTCATGCCATCCCGGATTTCGTCATCTAGAACGATTCCACACGTCAGGGACCAGACGTCCAAAGACTGTACCAGATTCCAGCGCTAACAGATTTCGTGTACCTGCTGGAGGAGAAGAGGTTTTTTTTATATCCAGTCAGAGGCCTGGGGCACTCTTTATAGAACCGACAAGGGGTTCCAGCTGTCTTCTTCTCTCATCACTTCTAACAGACCCATCAGCTGACATCACTAGTTCATGATCACCGTCTGGTTTGAAGAAGACTGCCGACTGGTTTAACCAACTCGCCATCAACGCTCCTTCTCCTTTATGGAGACATCGTCTCACAAGATTAGAGCCAGTGTGACGTCCGGGCCACTTTGGGGAAAACTTATCGTTGAACGATACTGTTGACACCTGCGCTTGGACGATCAATTCAACTCATGCTGATTGCTCTCTTCAGACATGTCTGTACAGACAGATAGGATGACTACACTGGACCTATAGCTACAGCCCAGTGTATAGTCTACCACTCCTATCAAAAAGGGGGGGGGGAGCGCCGCTCAAGCAAGCAAGATCCCGACAATTCCACAAGCATAGAAGACCGACCATGCCGGAGACGAAGGGACTTCAAGGCATCACGATGGCATCTGGTTATCTAGCCAAGTATGCGAGCAAAGGGCCGCATTACTTGTAATACCTCGAACTCCCTACGCCTCTATACGACACGGGAATTATCAGGATATTACTGGGCATATTAGATTTACAA
>JAVTVY010011246.1:0-51937 GCA_036873755.1 Hanleya hanleyi | reverse complement strand
ACACAGCTATCCAATGTTCACCGGGTCGACTCCTCGTATCTGTATTCAGGATGTAGGCTGCTGGGGTAGTGGAGTGGGTGGGAAACACATTGCGTGGAAACACACCTCGAAAGGGGATCTTCGCATCTCGCTGGAGTATGCTCATCAACTGCTCTGTATCCATCTTAGGTGGCGAAGTCACACAGCACGTTTCTTTGGTGATCCACGCTGATGACGTTATCAAACTCGGCGTAGCAAATCACGTTAATGGTGTCGGGTACAGGGATGGAGAAACGCAGTTCCAACCGTAGGTTTCCTTTCTTGAGCAAAGCCAGTTGATGATCGTGTTCCAAGGTAGGGGTGAGGTCAAAGGCGAACAATGTGTACCCCTTCATAAAGTCGTCTCGACTGATGGTATTGCCTTCGTCCTGGTTGTTTTGTCCTGTAGCTGTAAACAGGTTCAGGTAGGTCCGCACATAGTTTCCCTTAGTAAAGTCCGGTTGTAATGGCCGGGCTGGAATTTGATGGCCGGCCACGTGCAGTGCCACAAAGTTAATGTTGAAATGTTTAAAATTGAACGGATTCTCAGCCCAATTTCCATTGAATGCGGTGTTGGTCACACACGCCAGGGTAAGACGTTTAGGCAGATCCCCTAGAAATAAATTTTCCCGATTGGCCATCATCGAACCTGTGGGCACAGAGAACACCTTGGTCTGCACGCGTCGGATGGGGTACATGGCTGGTTTTTTCGCTAAGGCTTCCATGTGACCCAGCAACACGCCCTGTTGCAAATCTACCGTACGGACAAACAGGGCTGCATCTTCAATGATGATCTGGTAATCGATATCGCCCGCTCCACCGCACATTAAGGCGAACTTAGGTAAGGACCGGATCAACTTGATCTTGATGGATACACCGTTCATCATGTAGCGGTCTTGCATGAACAGATCGGCGTGCAGTCGTCCCATCATATCGATGGACTTGCTTTTGGCTGCCAGTTTTTTGCGTGACTCGAACCCAGCATTACCACCGGTTATGTTGTCCAGGTATCCGGGTCTATCCCTGAAGTACAGCTCAGCTTGTAAGTGTGATTCTTTGGCATCAATACCGTACGACAACATCGTCTCCATGTAGGCTCGGTACGGGTACGTATTGGTGGACGTACTAATGAGTTTATCGTTCAGACCTATATCCACCTGTTGGAACAAGGAGTGCAGCCAAAGATTCACCGGGCCTACTGGCGCATCGACCGCTATGTCCGTCCCGTCCATCTTCGTTATTTTGGCTTTCACGTACAAGTAGGTGTGGGCTAAATCCAGGTAGGCGGTATCTTTGTTTTCAATGGTAAATTCTACGGGCCCCATCCCCGTCAGGCTAGCCAGGGGTCGATGTTCTACCCAACGTCCTTCGCCTATACTCGTTTGGGTAGGTGGAATAGTCCAAAAATCCAATTCACTGTTGGTAGACGGACACGACTCGGAGTGAATGTATGCCATTATGCGAAGATGTCTCTCCTACTATGACTTCTCTTCTTTTTCTTCTTCTGGGGCGTAGTCCTTCTCCTCTGGGGTGTTGGACGTTGAATGAATCTGGGGAGTGTGGGTCTTTGTCTTTTAAGGGCTTTGGCGATCAAAACGCTGCCCGCTTCTTTAGCCCGGCGTTTCAAGGCTTGTCGGGGTGCTGTGCCTTCCATCACATCACCGGCCACGCGCAATCCACTGCGTACCGCTTGTTTTCCCACCGCTTTCACACCCCGTGTCACCATGGGTAAAAACGTTTTCATAATGCTGCCCAGGATGTTCCCAATCCGTGACCGCGTTGCATGCGTGCCCCGCTAAACACGGGCAAGTTTCCCCCCGTTTGTTTCTTGTAGTAGTCGGCATAGCTGGGCGTATGGCACTGGTAAGGCACGTACATTATACGAAGTGAGGAGAGCGGGTTTGTCGGAGAGCAAGTGTCAGCACCACTTTTCCTCGTTCGAATGGGATCGGACGTCCCCTGTCATCTCTTATATCCACCGTGATCGTGCTGATATCGGTATGGCGTACGGGCAGGTACATGATATGGTTGAAACTCTCGGTGGCTTGTTCGCCATACGTCTTAGTAATGGGCACCACCCGTAACAGAGGTGTGTTCACATCACCCACAATATGGCTGTCCACGGCGTCCGAGTAGACGTACAGTGCGTACATACCTACTTTCATATCCATCAAATAATCCCCGTTGACAATGGTGGATCCCTTGTAGACGGAGTGAGGCATCCTTAAGATTTGCTGTAGCATAGGACTGAGTTTCACTTTCGCGTTAGTGGTCAGCATGATAGAGCTCCTGTCGTTGTGTACGTTGACATCGAAGAATATCTCTCTCTTGATGTCCAAAGCTATCAGGCGTGTTGCAGCACCCGTGCTGAACTTTAGGGCTTTGTACTCCATCAAGCCATTCAGAGCCTGTATGAACGTCTGCGGTGTATCGTATTGGCCTTGAGGGAGAATGAGTTTGTAGACTTTATCTTCGTAGGTCACTTCGTACCATACTTCTCCGTCTTGTACGTTGTACCATGAATAAGGATATTGAATATCCACCAGTCCACATTCCCAGCGTCCCGGTAAATGTAACGGTTGGGGTAATTGCGTGACATACTTGGTCAAGGTGTTGTCAGGAAACACGTCGAATGAGCTATTACTGGGCAACGTCAGGTAAAACATGACGACTGAACTTTCTGGCTTCTGCACCGGGCTTTAATAGGGCTCCCAGGCCTTGGGCGCCTGACCTCGGCGTTGTGACCGTCGCGGTGACTTAGCTCTGGGGCTTTGCAGGGGATGGCGTGGTAAAAGGGGTGACGAAGTAGGTGACCGCCGTGCGGGTGTTTTGGTCGGCGTGTGCGGTTGCCATTCACCACGTTCCCAGATAGGGGGAAGTCGAGAGGGAGCTTGCATCCAAACAGGTGACGAAGTAGGTGGCCGCCGTGCGGGTGTTTTGGGTGGCGTGTGCGGTTGCCATTCACCACGTTCCCGGGTAGTGGGGAGGCGTCGAGAAGGGGCTTGCATCCACTTCCAGCGT
This sequence comes from Hanleya hanleyi, assembly GCA_036873755.1. Lineage (NCBI taxonomy): Eukaryota > Metazoa > Mollusca > Polyplacophora > Lepidopleurida > Hanleyidae > Hanleya > Hanleya hanleyi. Next base: position 48,898 of record JAVTVY010011246.1, on the reverse strand, counting down.
TCACGATTTCCTACCAATTCTTGAGGGGTGTGCGTGTCTTTTAACCCCTGAGCAAAGGCTTCCCAGCCCGGTGGATTAGAGTGTTTGCGAGAACGCACCATATCGTTGATTAAATCCGTGATATGAGACCCCGGCACCACTTGGTTGCGAATCAGTAGTTTTCCTTCCGCATTCCAATCCATATCGGCATTCTGTTTCACCCGGTCCAACAATAAACGGGCCTTGGTCTTGTAGGCTTTAGGCACACTGGCCAATACTTCCTGTTCCAGCTCAGGTGAGGCCGAGGATGACGGTGGTGGTGGAGGGGATGTAGTGGGCGTAGTGGTGGGTAGTGTACTACTAGTACTACTTCCTCTATATTGATCCATAAACGTCTGGTACCGGTTCAGCGTATGATGGTAGAGTTGAATTTTCTCGTGATCGGGCAATGGACGTTGCAGTATACTATTCATCTCTTCATCCAAAGACTGGAGTTTTTGCACGGTGGCCGGGACGGGATAGGGAGATTGTAAACTCTGTAACAGTCGAGGTTCGACCAGCATCATTTTTTTCGTATGTTCCATGTTAGCGTCCCAAGATGGACCCGAGTAACGGGCCTAGTACAGTAGCGGCTAAGGGAGCCAAGAGTGCGCCGAGAAATCCACCTCGCTGTAACACTTGTTTCTTCTGCTTGACACTGCCCGTTTTCTTCACCAACGTTCGCAGACCCGCCTTGTGCCGTTGCAATTTCCCTTTCTGCAGAGGACTGAGGGGGACATTGCCTTTTAATACATTATGAGCGACTTCACACAAACACCGGACCAAATCCCGATCCGCGCCGCGCACCAGGGCCCGGCCCACTTCCGGGGGCGCGCTGCGTAATACCCGCAGAGCGGGCGCGTGCTTGCGTACGCGTGCAGACATGTTGAGGAAATGAAGGCTAGCGACCGTTGTCTTCTTCTTTTATCCTCTTCTCATTTGGGGGTGTACACCGTCTGTAGTTCACCGGGAAAAATCAGGGTACGCAATCGCAGGGGGAGGGCGTGTCTTGTTTCAAGTCGATGAGGAGATAGCCATGCGCAGGTTGGGTGGCATCTTCAAAGGCTTCTCGTACAAAGGCCGTGTTCTTAGGGTACATCTGTTGAGCCAGGTGGGTAATTTGTGACGCGTCTCTGGGGTTTTTAAATAACACCACATACTGAGCATTCAAACTAATGTTCCGGTGTTCTTTGTTTTTACTGAAAAGATTCTGTACGATGTAAATAATGCTCAACCGCCGATGATGGCTGCCTTTGGTAAAGAGCCGGGTGATTCGACTATCCGTTTCCGTCATGAGATCGTCGACCACGACCAAGGTGTCTGGGGGTAGTTCCTCAGGCGGTAAGCCTTCCACTAAGGTGAGTCCGGGGACACGGGCCAGTGCCTCGTACGCGGGCTGCCAAGCGCCATAACACCACAGGATACGCGCTAGAGGCGGTGAAATCAGGGCTGACCCATGTTGGATGAGACGTTGAACAAAGTGTGATTTTCCCGACCCGGTCGGTCCAGCGATGAGGCACGTGAATGGATGCTGCCATCGTGGGTCCATTTTCTTTAGGGGTTGATTTGACGTTTAGAAGTCAGTTGTCGGGGCCGGTGCAGGGTATAGTACTCGAAGGGAAACCGTTGTCGGGGTAAACGGTGTGATGCACGGGGATCCACTTCAAAACTGTTGAGCGGCGTCGTCGTAGTAGTAGTGGTGGTACTAGAGGGTGGAGTGGAAGGCTCGCTTCTCAGGGATGATGATGATGGAGGATGAGTGGTAGTACGGATCGTCGTGGTCGTGGGCTGGATGTAGCGGGGTAACGTGATGGCTGGAGTAGACGATGTGATGGGTGTCTGCGTTGAGACGTGACGGACCCTTGACGTCTGGGCTGGTAGTAGAGTCGTGGTGGGTGATGAAGAACGCAGGGTGTTGAAACAGGATATCACGTACGATAAATCATAGAACACACCGGTAAATAACGTACCCAGAACCACGACTAGACACAACACAGTACCGACTTGTGCTTTTCGAGTTCTTAACAGTAAGGGAAGACGTGTACTATCCATGGTACCAAATCCTATACTGAAGGCGGGGGGTGATAGGCGTTAGAATTTATAGACGTTTCATGTCACGGCCGGATACCCAGGAATTAAACGAACGAGGCCAGCCTTGCCATTTGACGAAATGATAGGGAATCCCACGTCGACGTTCCGTTTTAAAAATCTTTTCCACCGTGTAATAGTCTTTCGGTGTTTTCACTATGGGTTGTAATTCTGCCTCGTAAAACGTGCCTTGCAGTCTCTCTCCTTGTAGATCTTCCAGTTGATAGACGTGGGGTTGTCGAGGTTTATGGCGCACGATGACAAAATGTTCATCACTCCAGTTCGGTAAATAACTCTTTTCAAATTGTCCTTTCACTTTACTGATCCGCACTACATCGCCCCGTTTGTAACGGGGTGCCGTCAAGGGTGGACTGGAGGAGTACAGCGTAGCACGCACTTGATGTTCGTTACCTTCTGTCACAGTACGGGGCGCTCGCTGAATACTGCGATGATAGGCCCGGTTGTAGCCTTGGACCAGTTGAGGAAGTACATCCAGGTAGCGTCGTGTGTTTTGAGCCGTAAAATATTTGTACATGCGTCCTTTGAAGGTGCGATTAAAGCGTTCCACTACCGATGCTTTCGTCTCATTGTACGTGTGAAAAAAAAATACCTTCATTTTCTTAAGAAAGGCTTGAAAGGGTCGGTTGAGAAATTCTGTGCCTTCATCTGTTTGTAAATAAAGAGGTTTGCGCCCCGTCTTGAAAATCTGCTGAAACGCGGCTATGAGATTCTCTCCTGTTTTGGTACGCACGGGCAGGACCCAGGCATATTTGGATAGAATATCGATACAGGTCAATATGTACCGATTTCCATTATTGTCAGGTGCAAATCGACTCATGTCGACCAAATCCGACTGCCATTGCGCGTCTATCCCTCCCACAATGACCCGGTTACGACGAAAATGACGTCGGGCAGCTCGATGCAAACTGTACGTATCCTGAGTTTTTAACCAGTCTCGAACTTCACTTCGACTAATGCCTTGGGCCGCTCGAGTTAATGCTCCCACACCACTATAGGCAGCTGCACTCGTTGGATTATAATACAAATCAGATAATACTTTGTTAATCTCCTTTTTTTCCGTCCGCCGCCGCATCACGGACTTTGTTCGCCCCCGACCGTATCGATCTCTTCCCCGGGTGATACTGATTCTCTAGCCGCTGTGCATTCTTTACTTATAGGTCTTTTTTCCCTGGGTGTAGTAGCTGGTTGACAGTCACAAACTTCTGTCTCATGTCGTCTTTCATCAGGTTCAGCCAACGCGTCTTCTATAGCACGAACCCACGCTAATTGTTCAGGGGATCGATCGTCCGGAGACAATAACTGGTCGACAATAGGCATTATTTTCTTCAAGGCTTCCCACACAGAGGGAGTTAGGCTGATACTGCGCGTATCTTTGTAGCGGCCCACACGTATGCACAGGGGTGGTAGGGTATAGACGTACATGGCATTATCCAGGTGAACGAGCTCTCCATCCAATTCTCCGGTCAATACGCGTTTAAATTTATTCCATCCATCACGCTCTTGTGTCACGGGATTCCATAGCGATTCAGCAGGGGTCCAGTAAATAGCTAGAGCGTCTTTCGCCAGTTTGACTTTATCTGCATAAACGTATAACCGTACACTGGGTGTAAGAGGCAATATGGCTCGTAGTAGTGGTAGCGACATGCTTGCTCTCAATGTCCAACTGATACACACTCTGTCTCTTCCCCTGGTATTTATAGGGCTTATTCTGTGAGAGGCGGGTCGTGTGCCGAGAATACTTTATCCACCACGGGAACTATTTTTTGCAAAGCCGTCCACAGGTCGGGATCTAGCGTAAATCCGCCTCGTTTCAGAGAGATCAATCGGGCAAAATAAGGGCCGCGAAAAATGTATACATCGTGATCCAGGTAGATACTATCCCCATCCAAATCAGCGAATAACACACGTTTTAAGGTAGTCCAGCCTTCGCGAGATAATGTGATACGCGCGGGTTCAGGGACGCACCAGCAGCGCGAGTCATCATCAATGAGATCGATGCGATCAGAATATATTATTATGGTACAACCCGAGGTGAGGGTACGGGTGATGATCGATTGAGTTTCCGGGTAGAGTACGGCGTCCACTTCGGAAATAATAGATTTCAGCCCCGCCCATAATGCTGGCCAAAGCACAATACCGTTACCGCGACACTGTTCTAACCGGGGAAAAAATGAATTCTCTCTACTCCGCCGCAGGTACACATCGTCGCCGACAGGCAAAAAATCGACTTCGGGTTCTTGGCTTTGTAAAACACGTATCAATAGCATCCACCCGGTCAAGCTTAAAGTTAATTTCACTTCGATCGGATGTTCCTCGATCAGGTGCAATTCATGCTCGTACACGATAAGAATTACTTTCGACGTGACTTGAAAGAACGCCAGCTCTTTGCCCGGCGATGCCATCATGAAGAATGACAAAAATACTAGCCCGACAAAAATTTATATAGATCGATTCAATTTTTCATGGTTAAAAATAAAATACCCTGGGAAAATTAATTTAACAAGGCCATTATTTTTTTAGACGCTCCCCGAGTGGCTAAATTAAGAGTCTGGACTCATACGAGGATAAAAAATAACATTAGTGCATTGCTGGACTCGAATTTCAAGTCTTAATAATTACCTGAACAACCCTAGGGCTGTGAGAGAGTGAAACCCGAGGCTTGCCAAGCCATAGTATATAGGTAATACAGGCTCTACGTACGTGAAGGGTTTTTTTAAATGATAAAGTGTGTACCCCTAGTACGCATGACACAGCTTATAAATTTAAGGCACCGTTAATTCACGGAATCAATGACTGAAATAGGTAGCCCACATCCTTTTCATAATGTTACCTTAATAAAACAAGGGTATTCATACGACAAACACATTTAATAAATTATCAAACAGCATAAATTGATAAAATGCACTTTTCGAAGGGGCCGCAACTCTGTTGCCACGGAAATTGGCCCGCCAACTGCGTAGAACGTGCTTCTTCGCCGTAAAAGAAGGCACTGTTTTCTTGATTTTCTAAAGTTCTCATGAACGAAACGAGCTGGAATTTTCAGGGCATGCGTATCGATTGCTAAGTGATCGACTTGCTCTATTTTTAACCCAGAAAATTAATTTATTTTTAATGAGCCGGGTTTTCCGTATTTTCGTTTTCGCTCGAAAACTCGCTAAAAATTAAAAATCAGGACGTAGTCAAGGGGTAGACGGCTGAAATTTTTAATATGAGTCCCTGATTTATGTGAGATGAATTGGAACTAAAAATTCTAAAAAAAACGTGTAGACTCTGGGTGGACAGTCGTCTAATAGTTCCATGAAAATTGTGACAGGTTTTATCGAAAAAATAATAAGAAATTTAATGCTTGGGACAAGGGATACACAGCACAGTGGGATTCTTGCACTGACTGACTGACACCGGTGAGTGGGGTGGGTTCAAAATGGTGGACTGTGGATGACCGTCATTTTGTACTCCCAATCACTATACAGTGGGTCAGCCTGTCTTGCACTCACTGACGCCGGTGAGTGGGGTGGGTTCAAAATGAAGGCCTGTGGATCACGGCCATTTTGTACTCACCTCCCCCCCTTCCCACTAGACTATAAATAGCGTATAATTTTCACATTTATTCACCAATACACAATTATGAGTTTTAGAAGACGACGTGCCCCGCTGTTTACACATCATCCGACTCGAGATACGAGAATTGCCGATACAGAAGAACACAGAGAGATCGTTGGCCATGAAGAAGATGGAGGGGGCTTGACGATCATCTCCAGTTTTCAGCGAGTGATTGAAGACGAAGCCACGTTAATCAGGAGTACCGAAGAACTCGCACAACAACTCCGGGAAGATGTCCGAACAGAAGAAAGTAGACGGATCCGAAGGCTGAGTGAACAACAGGACCAAGAAATACACAGAATGGAAGAAAACGACAGTGATGTGACGGAGGGTGGGGGACAAGACGGCGACGAGCTGCCCTGGCTAAATACTAATACACCCCCAACAACAACCACGATGACGCCGCCTGTATACACTGAAAGTATAAGGACTGAAGACCATACAGCCGGACTTCCCACCATTGCCGAAACTCCCACAATTTCAGCTGAAGAAACACCACAAACCTGTCGCCATGAAGTAGAGATAATCCGACTCAATGAACAGATTATCGCCATACGGGGAGGGATGGTTGGGATGGAGACAACGATGAACGGGATGGAGGCGCAAATTACCATACTCAAGAAAGAACGCCGTGTCGAAGAGAAAAAAACACGATGCAGCATCTGCACGGACGAGGAAAGTTGGTACGCCGTGTTACCCTGTGGACATCTTTGCCTATGTAAGAATTGCTGGGTAACCCTGACGTGTGATGGGGCGATGTGTCGCTGCATTGAAGCCGGAGAGTCCCATCTGAAAATAAAATGCCCCATATGCAGAAAACATGTCGGAGGAGTGAAGCGAATATACCGTGCCTAGTGTCGTATCACACTATCAAAGGCCCTTTTCAGGGCCAACCCATCTTTCCGAAAGAGGGAACTTCTTTCCTAAGCACACCCAAATTAACACCAGATTCCCATCATCCTTTTCCCCCAAAAAAAATCAAAGAAAATTTTTTTTTACTATTTTTTTCAAATTATTGAAAAAATGGGAGAAAAAGGGGAAAGGGGAGGAGGGGGAGGAGGGTGAGGGACGGTTTGTGAATAACCAAAAAAAATTTTTTAATAATAAAAAAGGAAAAAAAGATTCATGGTACCAAAAAAAATCTTTTTCATTTTCTATGTTTTTTTAACAATTAAAAATTGAAATTAGTGAAAGGGGAAAGGGAGGAGGGGGAGGAGGGTGAGGGACGGTTTGTGAATAACCAAACAATTTTTGTTAATAATAAAAAAGGAAAAAAAGATTCATGGTGCCAAAAAAAATCTTTTTCATTTTCTATGTTTTTTTAACAATTAAAAATTGAAATTAGTGAAAAAAGGGTGTAAATTATCACCCTATCCGGGTATGGAATAGCCAAATTTTTTTTATTTTAAAAATGGACCAATAGGGTCGAGTGAGGTATCAAATTGAAGCTTATGTGAAGGGGCATCTGATGGACTGGGTGTGGGGTTGAATTAGGGTGATTCTGCGCATGCGCGAAGGCCGAAGGCTATGAAAATAGCCTTTTTTGGAACTAGGAGAGCCCCTAGTGACCCGATGGAACCGAGTGAGGTATCAATGTGAAGGTGAGATGAAGGGACATCTGATGGACTGGTGTGGGTTGAACTATCAGCATTCTGCGCATGCGCAAGAATGAAAATAGACGTTTTTGGAGCTATTTGACTATTAAAAAAGGAAAAAAAAGAATGAACTCAATTTTTTCTACTATATTTTTATTAACACACAATGAACGTATTCACAATTGAATTTAATACAATTATATCTGAGTATTGACATTTTTTTAATACAATTAACAGTGAAAAAAACTCTGAAATTTTTGTAATACAATCTCTCCAGATCAATACATGTTTTTCCTTGTTCTCCTCAATAGTTCGTCAACAAGACTTGTTTGAATTCATCATCATCATCTTTCCGTCCTTGGTGCACATAGATGTACGTCACAATCTCTTCACGTGGGATTTTGGAAGGACAAGCCGCTACCACTGCCGTGGCAATTTGCGCCTCGGTCACAGCCTGTAGTGCTTCAGTGAGGGTCGCGTATGAGGCTACCAGAGTGTTCATGTGAGGTCTGATGAGCTGCAGAACTGTCTCGATGTACTTCTCATATATATAGTGCGACACCTGGTAGGCCAGAGTTTGACGAATTGTACTGGCTAGACTCTGCAACTCCCGCCACGCTGTTAATTTCAATGTCACCCCTTGAGGACAAGCCACCAGCTCTTGTGTATCTAACCTTTTTCGCCATTTTCGAATATGCACCAGGAGCTGGTCATTGAAATAAGCACAACTCACATAGATGTCGTCACCCACAGGAAATTTCGCTTCGTCATTCCCCTGGTCACGAATAACCGCATCGATGGCGTAATCAAGGGTCTCCAGTTTTTGCCAGGTGTCCAAATTCATGGCAATATGCTTACCAGGTCTGTCGTTAAAGCCCGCTGCATTAAAATGCACTTCTTCATCTTTGACACTGACCGTCAAATACGGTGAGAGCTCCCAAATGTCCTTGTGGGCTGCCTGGTGAGCCGCGTCGATCAGATTGTTGATCTCCTGCACAGACAGAGGAAGTTCTTGTTTCACTTGCCGGTTCTCAACCACAGGTATTACTAACGGAGTTAGACGGGGGCGTTTGGGTCGTCCAGCACGTTTAGCACTCTCTGAGCTAGTACGTTTGCTCGCTGTACGCTCTTCGTCCACCACTAACATAGCCTCATCTGGTAGAACGTCGTCGTCGGCTTCCAGTAGATCTGCTAGTTCGCCATTTCCCGTGATCTTCAACGCCGACACGAAGGCTAGACATCCATAGTAGGTAAAGTGCGGTACATCATCGATGAGAGCTTTGTTTCGTGCTGAAAAAGTTTTCTCCGCCATGATTTCCTCGACACGCTCTTCCAGGAGTATGTTTTCCTCCGTCATAAGGAAATCACATAAGTCACCCACATGCTCCATCTCGTCAATCAGACGAACACGGTACTTGGCAAGCCTCGCTAAAAATAATGATGATGATGATGACGCCATGACTTCGGGCTGGTGAAAAACTATTACGGAGTAATAGTCTAGTGAATTGGCACTGGTAAAATCGAAAAAAGTATGTCTCATACAACAGGATAGGCAAGTAGGCAAAATGGTTGGATCCGACTGACTAGAGGTGAAACAAGCAGGCAGGCAGGCAGGCAGGCAGACAGACAGGTAAGTCACAGTGCTACGCAAAAGTAGTCCAATGAATACACCCTTTCCCTAAAAATCGACTGCTTTTATACGTTTTCCGGTGAGTGGGGTGGGTTCAAAATGCCGGACCCTTATTTTACACACACAACACCCTAAGCCACCATTTTAAACCCACCCCACTCACATCCCAGGTCAATCAGTGCACAGGGTGAGTGGGTGGGTTCAAAATGGCGGACTTTAAGCGGTCGGAAGAAAATAGTGGGCCACCATTTTAAACCCACCCCACTCACATTACGACCCCTCATCTTCACTCATAGACTCACCCAGTGAGTGGGTGGGTTCAAAATGGCGGACCCATCTAAGCCGCCATTTTAAACCCACCCCACTCACCCAGGTCAATCAGTGCACAGGGTGAGTGGGGTGGGTTCAAAATGGCGGACTTTAAGCGGTCGGGAGAGAAATAGTGGGCCGCCATTTTAAACCCACCCCACTCACCCTACCACCCCTCTACTCATAGATTGACCCGGTGAGTGGGTGGGTTCAAAATGGCGGACTTTAGTGGGCCGCCATTTTAAACCCACCCACTCACCCAGGTCAATCAGTGCACAGGGTGAGTGGGTGGGTTCAAAATGGCGGACTTTAAGCCATCGGGGAAAAATTAAGGGCCACCATTTTGAACCCACCCACTCACATCTCAACTCACGCATGCGCACAGACACACTGGTGGGTTCAAAATGTCGGACTTTAAGCGATCGGAGGAAAATAGTGTGCCACCATTTTGAACCCACGCACTCACCCAGGTCAATCAGTGCACAGGGTGAGTGGGTGGGTTCAAAATGGCGGACTTTAAGCCATCGGGGGAAAATTAAGGGCCACCATTTTGAACCCACCCACTCACATCTCAACTCACGCATGCGCACAGACACACTTTCACACTCCTCAAAAGTTCTGCGCATGCGCAGTGAAGCGCTACTGACCCGTTTTACGCCTTGTATACTACTTCGGCCTCTACTGAGGTCAAATCAAGGTGGCTAATATTCATTTTGTTTTATTCCTGCCCCCAGGAGTCTCACCCCTTGGCTCTGGGGACCGTGTGTGAAATACAATGTTCAGAGCGGATTGCAAAAATTCCGGTATGCCATATACAATGCCTATAGGTACCAGACCACTATTAAAAGAAGTGAATTGTTTTCAATATTTTTTCCAGTCTCTGTTGCGAGGAATAATTGAAGGTCAGTGGTAGGTGATTGGAGTATGGTATGTGTTTGGTTCCGCTATGGGGTTGATTTTAACTCAAGGCCTAATAAGGAGTTGCTAAGAGGGACTATTTGGGTGCCTGTGCACCGCTTTCTGAAAGCAGAGAAAAAAAGCCAAAATTATGACGTCATTTGTAGGAGCGCGCATAACTCAAAAATTTCAATGAGCGACCCCCGTCAAGAAGTCTGTCAGGTTGTAGTACTTGAATTAAAGTACTTCTGGCCGAAATATGGAAGTCGAGACTTAATTAATGAATCTAGGAGATGCAATTACGTTAACAGTGTTTAACATTGCCGCCAATGTAAATTTTAATAGTGGTCTGGACCCTATACATTTCCCTCCTAGAGGCACTTTAAACCTTTCCGTATAGCAGAAGACCAAAGGGCATCACTGTACTATCGCGTATTCTATAACGGTGAACTATGAAACCAACATGCACTGAGTGTTCTCAAATTGAACCAAAAAGTTATTATATCCTAGATATGAAACCATGATCTGATGATATCCTTGAATATACTGCTGTGGATATTTCCGTCTTCACCTTGAAAGCCTTTAGCACGGTATATACTTATATACTTATATGTACGGTATATACTTATGTACGGTATATACTTATATGTACGGTATGTACTTTATACGTACGGTATGTACTTACGTAGGTATGTACTTACGTAGGTATGTAATTATATGCACGGTATATACTTATATGTACTGTATATACTTTATACGTTCGGTATGTACTTATACGGTATGTACTTTATACGTACGGTATGTACTTATAGTGCCAGTCACACTTTCAAGAATTGGGTGGAGAATGCCGGCCAATGACCACGAATATTTTAATCTTGTCGATTCGTGTCAATTCGCCTGTAGAGGGCCTCTTTGAAACTGTCCTACGAATCCCTTATGCATGCCGTAGGTTCCTTGTACGACAGCCATAAGCATGTAACAAGAATCATCAAGAATGATTACGCATGCAGTACGATTCAATGAAGAACGCCCCACGCATCCACACGACAGGCAGCGAACCCGCTACGAATGCTCGATAATCGTACTTGGCCGGCGAATGTTTTGAACATTTCAAAACTTTCGTCCTCCCTCCGAGAACAGGCAAGAACGGTCACGATCTGCGACGAACCCCGCAAGATGCCTGTACGAATTGCCAAGAATGACCACGATTTTCCAGTTCGCGGTGATTCGCCTACCCCATTCTTGACAGTGTGACCGGGGCTTATACGTACTGTATGTACTTATATGTATGGTATGTACTTATACGTACGGTGTGTACTTATACGTACGGTATGTACTTATATGTACGGTATGTACTTACGTACGGTATGTACTTATATGCACTGTATATACTTATATGTACGGTATATACTTATATGTACGGTATGTACTTATACGTACGGTATGTACTTATATGTACGGTATGTACTTATATGTACGGTATATACTTATATGTACGGTATGTACTTATATTTAAGGTATATACTTGTATGTACGGTACGTACTTATACGTACGGTATGTACTTATGCGTACGGTATGTTCTTATACGTACGGTATATACTTATACGTACAGTATATACTTATATGTACGGTATGTACTTATACCCACGATATGTACTTAAACGTACGGTATGTATCTATGCGTACGGTATGTACTTATACCTACGATATGTACTTATACGTACGGTATGTACTTATACGTACGGTATGTTCTTATACCTACGATATGTACTTATACATACGGTATGTACTTATACGTACGGTATGTACTTATACGTACGGTATGTACTTATACGTACGGTATGTACGTATATGAACGGTATGTATTTATACGTACGGTATGTACTCATACTTACGGTATGTACTTATACGTACGGTATGTACTTATACGTACGGTATTTACTTATATGTACGGTATGTGATTATACGTACGGTATGTCATTGTACCTACGGTATATACTTATACGTACAGTATGTACTTATACGTACGATATGTACTCATACTTAAGGTATGTACTCATACGTACGGTATGTACTTATACGTACGGTATGTACTTATACGTACGGTAAGTACTTATACGTACGGTATGTACGTATACGTACGGTATGTACGTATATGAACGGTATGTATTTATACGTACGGTATGTACTCATACTTACGGTATGTACTCATACGTACGGTACGTACTTATACGTACCGTATGTACTTATACGTACGGTATTTACTTATATGTACGGTATGTGATTATACGTACGGTATGTCATTGTACCTACGGTATATACTTATACGTACAGTATGTACTTATACGTACGATATGTACTCATACTTAAGGTATGTACTCATACGTACGGTATGTACTTATACGTACGGTATGTACTTATACGTACGGTAAGTACTTATACGTACGGTATGTACGTATACGTACGGTATGTACGTATATGAACGGTATGTATTTATACGTACGGTATGTACTCATACTTACGGTATGTACTCATACGTACGGTACGTACTTATACGTACCGTATGTACTTATACGTACGGTATTTACTTATATGTACGGTATGTGATTATACGTACGGTATGTCATTGTACCTACGGTATATACTTATACGTACAGTATGTACTTATACGTACGGTATGTACTCATACTTACGGTATGTATTCATACGTACGGTATGTACTTATACGTACGGTATGTAATTATACGTACGGTATTTACGTATATGTACGGTATGTACTTATACGTACAGTATGTACTTATACGTACGGTATGTACTCATACGTACGGTATGTACGTATACGTGCGGTATGTACTTATACGTACGGTATGTACTTAAATGTACGGTATGTACTTATACGTACGGTATGTACTTATACGTAAGGTATGTACTCATATGTACGGTACGTACTTATACGTACGGTATGTACTTATACGTACGGTATGTACTTATATGTACGGTATATACTTATACGTACGGTATATAGTAATACGTAGGGTATGTACTTATACGTACGGTATGTACTTATACGTACGGTATGTACTCATACGTACGGTGTGGACTTACACGTACGGTATCCACTTATACGAACGGTATGTACTCATACGTACGGTATGTACTTATACGTACGGTATGGTATGTATTTATACGTACGATATGTACTTTCACGTAGAGTATGTGCTTATAAGTACGGTATGTACTTATACGTACAGTATGTAGAATTTCTGATACATATAATAACGCTGTCATAATGGACGAATCTATCGCCTATATTTCCAAGTTAATTTTGTTATACAATAGCTGACAACATTTTACCGTTAAGAGCTTAGTTCCACATTCTTGGATAACATGGACTTAGAGCAAACACATATTACAGAGCTGGGGGAATTGAATTAATGCTGATCAGGGCTTTCCTGATGGTCGCACTACGAAACCAATCATTTCCCAATTCCTCAACTCCCATATACCGCAGAGACTGTAATCGATGGTAATGTGTGATAAGATTTCACCACCGGATTTCAATGAATGTCTGATGGAGTAGTTTTTCTACGAGGGCCACAATTTAACACGTTTTCTCCAGGCCTGTTTTCTGTCGGGACATTATATATTTGTGTAGCTGGATGGGAACATGTGTATCGGGGGTAATCTCAATTGCGTTTGGAATGATCGTCCGTATCGTCCATTTTTCTCGTTTTCATATTCACGCCTTTTTGTGTGGATGAATACCTTACAATACACATTCGAACTACATATACGGATAGAGAAGTTAACCATTTTCAGTTATATTAGATTGATAGGATGCCCATTTCTGACATCCTTGGACATTTCACCGGATATGGATGTTGTTGTCATGATTGTCGATTGTTGCTGTCAGTAAATGCAAAACATATATAAGAATATAATTTTTCCAACTTTTCATACACCACAGTGACGGTTGATATCATAAACATCGTTCTATGTAAACATGTGATATATACAGGTGCATATATGCTTCCCGCCTATATCTCTACTCATATGTCATATACATTTGTAACTACATACATATACACATATTAAAACTATTCACGGTGAGCGTGATGTATGAAAGGGCATGAAACGATGGGAAATATATTATCATGAAGATATTAGTTTTTATTCACTAACATCAATAACAACGTAGTTGTTAAACTCCGTCAAACTTGAGAACGAAGTTAAAACATCCAAATGTTGAATTAACATCACTAAACCCTTAATCCATTTAGGAGAAATTATTAAGTTTTCATATCAGCACAAAACATTCACGTGCGAGGAATGAACTTATCCTCGTGACTACAGGGCGTAAAATAATAATGAAAATTTAAGAAAATATATTTTTCCCTGCGGTGGAACGTTTTGAAGCAGCACTTGGGATATCGTAACCCGGTAGAATTACAGCGTCATACGTCATATATAGCTGAACTTATTTTCTGTTCAAACTTCTGACATCATATCAGGGTATTACATCAAGAGAGAAGATGAGACAAGATAGAAATGCCATGCGCCCATTTCGCCGACATCACCGCTCTATGCTCTCATTCAGCTCAATTTAGTCTCATTTGCACAGACATTAGAGTTGTGTTTGAATAGGATTTTTGGCTCGTAGTATCCTTAACTCTGTCATATCTATACTATGTCATACTATACTTTAACTCTGTCATATCTATATTATGTTGTGTCATACTATACTTTAACTTTGTCATATCTATACTATGTCATGTCATACTATACTTTAACTCTGTCATATCTATACTATGTCACGTCATACTATACTTTAAATCTGTCATATCTATACTATGCCATGTCATACTATACTTTAACTGTCATATCTATATACTATGTCATGTCATACTATATTTTGACTGTCATATCTATATTATGTCACGTCATACTATAGTTTAACTCTGTCATATCTATACTATGTCATGCCATACTATACTTTAACTCTTTCATATCTATACTGTCATGCCATACTATACTTTAACTCTGTCTTATCTATACTGTCATGTCATACTATACTTCAAATCTATCATATCTATACTATGTCATGTCATACTATACGTTAACTCTGTGATATCTATACTATGTCATGTCATACTATACTTTAACTCTGTCATATCTATACTATGTCATATCATACTATACTTTAACTCTGTGATATCTATACTCTGTCACGTCATACTATAATTTGACTGTCACATCTATACTATGTCATGTCATACTATACTTTAACTCTTTCACATCTATACAGTCATGTCATACTATACTTTAACTCTGTCATATCTATACTATGTCATGTCATACTATACTTCAAATCTGTCATATCTATACTATGTCATATCATACTATACTTTAACTCTGTCATATCTACACTCTGTCACGTCGTACTATAATTTGACTGTCATATCTATACTATGTCATGTCATACTATACGTTAACTCTGTCATATCTATACTATGTCATGTCGTACTATACTTTAACTCTGTCATAACTATACTATGTCATATCATACTATACTTTAACCCTGTCATATCTATACTCTGTCACGTCATACTATAATTTGACTGTCATATCTATACTATGTCATGTCATACTATACTTTAACTCTGTCATATCTATACTATGTCATGCCATACTATACTTTAACTCTGTCATATTTATACTGTCATATCATACTATACTTTAACTCTGTCATATCTATACTCTGTCACGTCATACTCTAGTTTAACTGTCATATCTATACTATGTCATGTCATACTATACTTTAACTCTGTCATATCTATACTATGTCATATCATACTATACTTTAACTCTGTCATATCTATACTCTGTCACGTCATACTATAATTTGACTGTCATATCTGTACTATGTCATGCCATACTATAATTTAACTCTGTCATATCTATACTATGTCATATCATACTATACTTTAACTCTGTCATATCTATACTCTGCCACGTCACACTATAATTTGACTGTCATATCTATACTATGTCATGCCATACTATACTTTAACTCTGTCATATCTATACTATGTCATGTCATACTATACGTTAAGTCTGTGATATCTATACTATGTCATGTCATACTGTACTTTAACTCTGTCATATCTATACTATGTCATATCATACTATACTTTAACTCTGTGATATCTATACTCTGTCACGTCATACTATAATTTGACTGTCACATCTATACTATGTCATGTCATACTATACTTTAACTCTGTCATATCTACACTCTGTCACGTCGTACTATAATTTGACTGTCATATCTATACTATGTCATGTCATACTATACTTCAAATCTGTCGCATTTATACTATGTCATATCATACTATACTTTAACTCTGTCATATCTACACTCTGTCACGTCGTACTATAATTTGACTGTCATATCTATACTATGTGTCATGTCATACTATACGTTAATTGTCATATCTATACTATGTCATGTCGTACTATACTTTAACCCCCTGTCAAGAATTCATACTATGTCATATCATACCAAACTTTAACCCTGTCATACTCCATACTCTGTCACGTCATACTATACTCTGACTGCCGCATCTATACTATGTCATGTCATACTATACTTTAACTCTGTCATATCTATACTATGTCATATCATACTATACTTTAACTCTGTCATATCTATACTCTGTCACGTCATACTATAATTTGACTGTCATATCTATACTATGTCATGTCATACTATACTTTAACTCTGTCATATCTATACTATGTCATGCCATACTATACTTTAACTCTGTCATATTTATACTGTCATATCATACTATACTTTAACTCTGTCATATCTATACTCTGCCACGTCATACTATAATTTGACTGTCATATCTATACTATGTCATGCCATACTATACTTTAACTCTGTCATATCTGTACTATGTCATGTCATACTATACGTTAACTCTGTGATATCTATACTATGTCATGTCATACTATACTTTAACTCTGTCATATCTATACTATGTCATATCATACTATACTTTAACTCTGTGATATCTATACTCTGTCACGTCATACTATAATTTGACTGTCACATCTATACTATGTCATGCCATACTATACTTTAACTCTTTCACATCTATACAGTCATGTCATACTATACTTTAACTCTGTCATATCTATACTATGTCATGTCATACTATACTTCAAATCTGTCATATCTATACTATGTCATATCATACTATACTTTAACTCTGTCATATCTACACTCTGTCACGTCGTACTATAATTTGACTGTCATATCTATACTATGTCATGTCATACTATACGTTAACTCTGTCATATCTATACTATGTCATGTCGTACTATACTTTAACTCTGTCATAACTATACTATGTCATATCATACTATACTTTAACCCTGTCATATCTATGCTCTGTCACGTCATACTATAATTTGACTGTCACATCTATACTATGTCATGTCATACTATACTTTAACTCTTTCACATCTATACAGTCATGTCATACTATACTTTAACTCTGTCATATCTATACTATGTCATGTCATACTATACTTCAAATCTGTCATATCTATACTATGTCATATCATACTATACTTTAACTCTGTCATATCTACACTCTGTCACGTCGTACTATAATTTGACTGTCATATCTATACTATGTCATGTCATACTATACGTTAACTCTGTCATATCTATACTATGTCATGTCGTACTATACTTTAACTCTGTCATAACTATACTATGTCATATCATACTAAACTTTAACCCTGTCATATCTATACTCTGTCACGTCATACTATAATTTGACTGTCATATCTATACTATGTCATGTCATAATTTGACTGTCATATCTATACTATGTCATGCCATACTATACTTTAACTCTGTCATATCTATACTATGTCATGCCATACTATACTATAACTCTGTCATATCTATACTGTCATATCATACTATACTTTAACTCTGTCATATCTATACTCTGTCACGTCATACTATAGTTTAACTGTCATATCTATACTATGTCACGTCATACTATACTTTAACTCTGTCATATCTATACTATGTCATATCATACTATACTTTAACTCTGTGATATCTATACTATGTCATATCATACTATACGTTAACTCTGTCATATCTATACTATGTCATGTCATACTATACTTTAACTCTGTCATATCTATACTATGTCATATCATACTATACGTTAACTCTGTCATATCTATACTATGTCATGTCGTACTATACTTTAACTCTGTCATAACTATACTATGTCATATCATACTATACTTTAACTCTGTCATATCTATACTCTGCCACGTCATACTATAATTTGACTGTCATATCTATACTTATGTCATGCCATACTATACTTTAACTCTGTCATATCTATACTATGTCATGTCATACTATACTTTAACTCTGTCATATCTATACTTTGGATATACACAGTGTGATGACTTCCCACGAATTTGTCATTTGGACATTTTCAGCTAGGAGATTGATATTTAGTAATTTACAGTTATGATGTTGTTGTAACGTTCTTTTTAGAGTTGTTAACGATGCTTTCTATTGAATAGCGGTTTCTGCTGCGGTGATATAGTAGCATTGTTTTCTCCTAAGGTCATATAATAATATCGCCCTCTCCTGAGGTAATATAGTAGCATTGACTTTACTGAGATATCGTCCTCTTCTGAGGTCATATAATATCATCGACCACTTCTGAGGTTATACCATAGCATCGCCCTCTCCTGAGCTAAAATCGTAGCATCGTCCTCTCCGGAGGTCATATTATAGGTTGCGCTTCAGGGTTTGGTAACAATGGCTCCTGCTTTCATAATAGGATAGACCGTCCGTGTCCTGCTACATCATAAGTCGTCTTGCCTCCTTCATAGCTCATATGTATAATACCATCCTATTCAGTATTGTCAGCGCTGCAAACGAGCATATACGGAGCCATGGCTGAGATCGTCTACACAGTGATCGGAGTCATGGAGTAAATTTTGTTCTGCATCAGTTATGCCCCTTAACTGCGTTTATAAATCCTGACTCATTTACGTAGAGAAAATCTGACAAAAAAAACTGGGTAGGTTGAGTCTCACAATTTATCGTCTTTTCAAGATAGCACCGGATCTGGAAACAAAGGCCAGAAATTCAATTGAAATCGCCCTTCCAGATTTTTTTTCTGGAAATTAGGCCGAATTTGACCATTTCTCCTCTAAGAGGTTTTTAAGGAGAAAAGAACCAAGTTTGGAGGGGAATGTTCGAGATTCAATTTTTTATAACATATCAGTGCTGCATCAAAAAATAATAAAGTTAAACATGCTCTTCCAGGCGATACATATAAGTGATTCGCGACAATTGGTGGCTCAAAAGCGGATCCGTGGTCTATTCCCTGCCGAATGGAAGAATGCCTGGACATCACCCATAGCATCGCCCTCTCCTGAGGTCATATCATAGCATTTAATTGAACGCAACATTGAAAGGGTGGTGGAAAACGATGCCGGCGTACTGACAAACAATCATATGACCCTGCAGACAAATATAATGACTGCATATTTCTGAAAATATCACAAGAACCAAAAGTGATTCCTGTAATAATTTGTATCCAAGTAACGCTTTCACTGTATCTGTTCATGTGGATATATTGAATGACATACCCACACGGTCCCCAGCATCGGCTTGAGCAAATACACCTATTTCAGAGCGATGAAGTAATAGCCCTTTCAAGTCATCTGTTGGATAATGATGAACTATGTGACCGCCGATCCAGGTTAGGGAGAAATTATTGGATAAAAGTTCCTATTCATAACAAATATGTGGGAGGTCCTTCCTTCTACACCATGGTTACAAGTCATAAAACTACAATCAAAATGGTTTGTACAGAGGACAAGCCTCGGGGGCGAAACGTCCACCAGCAGAATCTCACCAGTTTTAGCTCGGTGATATTAGCGTTTCATGTTGTCCATGTAAAACCGAGGGTAAATAATGATTGATACTGATACCATATAGAGGCAACAATTAAACGCAATGGTAAAAGGGTGGTGGAAAACGACGCTGGCGTATTGACAATACAAGCGTCTAAGCCGTCATTCAATATTCAGTCGTCGTCCATTAAAGAATTTCCGAGTCCCTAATCCAAAGAACTAATTCATATAACAACATTAGCACCAAATTTTAAGGATAAATCATAGTATACATACGACTAGGCTAATTTCCTGCAAGACAGAAGCAGTCAACAGTTTTCAATGATGCCAGCAAGACATCATGCTGTTCCAAAAATATCAATCCGTATCGCTGATCCATATGATATAAGGTGTAAACTCTAGAGCATGATGTATCTCATTCACGCTTTGATTGCGACTGTTCATATGAACACTTTGATGATCTTGAAATACATATGTTCATACGGCCCCTAGCCCCGGGTTAAGCGGAATTAGTCACAAGTTACGAAACGTAACGCCATGGATCTCGCCCGCTACGCTCGTATTTTGCTATCAGCAGGCGATATGTATCGCCAAATTAAAGAAAAACTTTGAGTGGAGGAGCTTGGCGATATAGCTCTGTTTTATAAGTTTCTGCAGTACTGTTTTGTGACGTTGATTAAAATCGCCATATATAAGACAGGATCTAGCAAATGCTACTAGGCGAGATATCTATATGCCATATGCAGGTCCCACTGGAATATTGTTGTCCAGAAAGGGATAGTTTACGATGTCGAAATTGTAATCATCACTTTTGTCATAAAGTTGACGCGAGAGAAGGCCCGCTTCATTTTTAAAGCTTTAAAGTCATATGACCCCACAGACAAATATACTCAATGTACATTTCTATAAACATACCCAATGATGATATGTATCCCAGCCACGCTTTTACTGGGATTAAATCTAAAGTAGCTACATAGATAAAGGTGACAAAATGATAAGACTAAAACGTGTAAGGAATACAATTGATGCAATTGTGAGAAGTCGTTAAGGGATAATAGATAAGATTAACGATCACGGTGGTAATCTACATCTAAGCGTTACCACCGTGACCGTTAATCTTTTCTATTATCCCTTATAGACTCACATGCACTGCTATTTATTCATGTGTTTATCTCTTATCAATTGTATTCCTCACACGTTTTAGTCGTATCATTTTATCATTAATGGCATAACCTTCCAGTGCAGTCAGGACTATGTTCTTTACTCTTAACAGCTATCTATCTTTAGGTCCCTTCGTAAGGAGTGTTTAAGGTCTTCATCACTCACTACATCAATGTTACTAGCCACAATATATTTGCATGGTGTAAAGATGAATGAAGTTAGAAGATTCATATTGAGAACTATAGCCTCCGGACGGACGTGTATAAGTTGTAGTCAAACACCTTGTCAGAACTATAGCCTCCGGACGTGTATAAGTTATAGTCAAACACCTTGTCAGAACTATAGCCTCCGGACGGACGTGTATAAGTTATAGTCAAACACCTTGTCAGAACTATAGCCTCCGGACGGACGTGTATAAGTTGTAGTCAAACACCTTGTCAGAACTATAGCCTCCGGACGTGTATAAGTTATAGTCAAACACCTTGTCAGAACTATAGCCTCCGGACGTGTATAAGTTGTAGTCAAACACCTTGTCAGAACTATAGCCTCCGGACGTGTATAAGTTGTAGTCAAACACCTTGTCAGAACTATAGCCCCCGGACGTGTATAAGTTATAGTCAAACACCCTGTCAGAACTATAGCCTCCGGACGGACGTGTATAAGTTGTAGTCAAACACCTTGTCGGAACTATAGCCGCCGGACGTGTATAAGTTATAGTCAAACACCTTGTCAGAACTATAGCCTCCGGACGGACGTGTATAAGTTATAGTCAAACACCTTGTCAGAACTATAGCCTCCGGACGTGTATAAGTTATAGTCAAACACCTTGTCAGAACTATAGCCTCCGGACGTGTATAAGTTGTAGTCAAACACCTTGTCAGAACTATAGCCTCCGGACGGACGTGTATAAGTTATAGTCAAACACCTTGTCAGAACTATAGCCTCCGGACGTGTATAAGTTATAGTCAAACACCTTGTCAGAACTATAGCCTCCGGACGGACGTGTATAAGTTATAGTCAAACACCTTGTCAGAACTATAGCCTCCGGACGGACGTGTATAAGTTATAGTCAAACACCTTGTCAGAACTATAGCCTCCGGACGGACGTGTATAAGTTATAGTCAAACACCTTGTCAGCATTAGAGTAATCGAGTCCGTGGCAGATGCATTGGCAGTGTTTACAATCCAGATACTAGAATTCTCCCAGCCATGATCGGGGTCAGAAAAGTGTTTCCTTGTAAGAAGCTGCATTTCCTCACAGACTTTGGGTCGCCTTGCCAACACACAGGAAACTAAATTTATACAATCGAAAGTTAGCATATGAATTAAGGGAGCAAAACTTTCCATTTAATGAAGAACTTAATCTGGTTGAAGTTTAAAAGTGGACATGTGAGGCAAATGTCCACATTTGGAAATTGTAATTAGTATAATTAGAACCAGATGCTAATTTTACAAGGTTCGGTGTCAATTCTATGCGTAGCCTTGTGAAAAATGTCTGGAATTTTGACTGAAAAATGTCTTACTGCATATCCCTCCGTATTTCGGCAGACTTCGATTATTTCTTTAGTTGCGTTCAAAATGAAAGTTGGTTTTGCAATTGGCCCAGCCTCGATGTCAGCTGACCACCAGCAGAATCTAGACAATCGCCCAGGTTTAAATAGCACGCGTCAGATCCGATTTTCAATATTCGGCCGTCGTTCATAAAATAATTTCTGTGTCACTAATTCAAAGTACTATTCCGTAAGACAGCAACAATTCCACATGTGTATGAGAAAAAGGTGATATCACATGATGGTTTGCTACAAGAGAGAAGCGGTCAACAGTTTTAAATGATTTCAGCAAGACATGAATTTGTTCATTACATAAACTTCTTATCACGGACCATTATTCTCTAGCCAAATGAATTTCCAAGTTGTATTTAGAGGATGTATCTCAGTCACGGTTTTATTGTGCCTGCTAATTTGAACACCATGGAGAACTAAATCACATGATGTACTTGGAGTTTGACGTATACCTATATAGATTTTGACTTATAGTTATTTGAATTATTACCTACATGGCCTGGATTCTATCATATGCCTATATGGATTCTATCATATGCCTATATGGATTCTATCATATGCCTATATGGATTCTATCATATGCCTATATGGATTCTATCATATGCCTATATGAATTCTGGCATATACCTATGTATACCTGTATGAATTGGAGCCATATACAAGAAGTTTCATATCGGACTTCTTGCATATCGCTCCAATTCTGACGCGATAATTGAATTGGAGCGATACGCAAGAAGTCAATTATCGATAAATGACTTATCGATCTGACGTATTCAGAATTGTCAGAACACTATACTGACGTATCTTGTATACGGATTTGGGTAAAAAGATCTATTACAAGCGTCATTCATAATTCAACCGTCGCGCATTAAAGAATATCCGCGTCCATAATCCAAAGACCTATTCCATATAACAGCATTAGCGCCAAATTCAAAAAGGCAAATCATAGTATACATAATCATAACACAATGCTATTCTATGGATAACAACTTCTGTATTGCTGTGGAGCTGACGTTTCGTTGGAGATACTTCCAACTTTTTCAAAGCTAATGAAGTTGGAAGTATCTCCAACGAAACGTCAACTCCACAGCAATAAAGAAGTTGTTATCCATAGAATAGCATTGTGTTATATACGCCAACTTCTAAATGCCTATCAAAGAAATTACATAATCATAGGCTAGTTTCCTGCAAGAGAAAAGCGGTCAACAGTTTTCAATGATGCCGGCAAGACATAACGATGCTCCAAAAATATCAAATCCGTATCGCTGATCAGTATTCTTAATTCATATGATATTTGTTGTAAAGTCATCCGGAGAATGATGTATCTCGGTCACGCTTTCATTGTGACTGTTCATATGAGCATCATGAGGATCTTGAAGTACATGGGTTCATACGGCCACTAGTCCCGGGTTCAGCGGTATTAGACACAAGTTACGAAACGTAACGCCATAGATCTTGCACGCTACTTCTCGTATTTTGCTATCAGCATGCGATATGTATGCGATATGTATGTGATATGTATCGCCAAATTTGAGCGATAACTGTGTCTAAGAGAATTAGTGTAAAAATACGAACATATATACCAATAGCTAAGAAAGTGACAAATAGTGTATACATGCATATGTACTGAGAACGATGTCAGTGAGTGAGTGAGTGAGTAGCATTTAACGTCGTTTTCAAAAAAATTTCACTCATACCACGACAGTGCCTACATGTGCCAGAACATGACAATGTCCACAGTTCCTATTACCCTGGACACTGATCAACCCAGCCAGTACAGCACCCGGTCACCCATCCAAGTATTGACCGGACTCAACTTTGTTCAAGTCCGGTGATCTGACGAAAACCGGTGTGTCCATCCAAAAATCATATGACTGATGCTCATTTCTGACTTACTATAAGCTTTCTCAAAGAGTATTCCGGCTTAATACAATGGTGTATATGCAGTATATATAGGCAAAATTGTTCACATCTTAATCGATTAGAAACAATATCCTAGACAGGTTTCAAGTAACAAGTTCAATCCCGTTAATCGGCTCATTCGAAACTTGTCGATGATCTCCGGTGGAAATAATCGGGTCCCTTCGTACATGTCCGCTCGGCAGTACCGAATATTAATCGGCTTAGAGAATAATCTTTTTAAACAAGATATACATTATATGTTCAATGAAGACAGAGGGAGATGAACTCATTTTCGCGAATGTGCAAATGTCGCTGTACGGATGTAGTTGAAGTAATCATGTAAAAAGGGAATATCTGGAATTTATATTTGCCGAATGTATGAATAGGTTTGCATACAAACATATTTCTCAGTATTTGTTGGTCATGCACTTGGACGCGAGCTGTAAGATATGATGTCTGCCCAATGTAGTTTGCATCGCATCCACTGCATTTAATAACATTAATCACATTCCTAGAATCACAACTCTTGTTTTCTTTTAGTGTAAAGACATAGGTCCATTTTTTACGACGAAAAGATTCTGCTTCTCAAAGGGAAGAAATTTATCCCGACACAAGAATTGACCATGAACTCGAAAGTGACATTTCCTATTTTTGTAGGAAATTAAAACTGGAATTAGGAATTATTAAAGATTAGAAATTATTCCATGGTACGTCAAATACAAGCGTCTAGTCCGTCATTCAATACTCAGCCGTCGTTCATTAAAGACTCGAACACTGATGAGTCGCTTGTTCAAAATAAGGGCACTATTGAGCGAGACAGAGGTAGAGACAGAGGTAGAGACAGAGACAGAGGTAGAGACAGAGGTAGAGACAGAGGTAGAGACAGAGACAGAGGCAGAGGTAGAGACAGAGGTAGAGACAGAGGTAGAGACAGAGGCAGAGGTAGAGACAGAGGTAGAGACAGAGGTAGAGACAGAGACAGAGACAGAGGCAGAGGTAGAGACAGAGGTAGAGACAGAGGTAGAGACAGAGGCAGAGGTAGAGACAGAGGTAGAGACAGAGGCAGAGGTAGAGACAGAGGTAGAGACAGAGGTAGAGACAGAGGTAGAGACAGAAATTTGAATATTTTTACAGACTACCCGAGTCATTTCCACCAGAGAAACCAACCATGTAAACACGACATCTAACCTCAACCATGTAAACACATCGAACCTCAACCATGTAAACACGACACATAACTTCAACCATGCATGTAAACACGACATCTAACCTCAATTCGTCAGAATTAGAAGCATCAAAGGGTCTCCAGAATAACAAAACTATTGTTATAAAAGAAGCAGATAAGGGATCGGCAATCTTTATTAAAATGGAAGAAATGTTGAGCGAAAATGGAAAGCATGAACAAATTAATCAAAATATAAATAATATCACTTCTCATACACACAAATGGCCAAACTATCACTAAATCCGAAAGATTATTGTCAGTTATATGGTCTTTCAAAGTCATGTGTATGAAGTCATGTGGCTCTGTCAGTATGTCGGCACCTCTTCCCACTTCCCTTATATGCGTTGTAATTTCAAAATTACACAAATCAAGGCAGAGTATATCAGCTATCATAGAGCGAAATTCTGAATATATATGTTTGAACAGGTCCTACGGACTTAAAAGTTTAGACCTATTATAGCCGGACTCTGTCTGTCCTACTACTCGCTTTAGTCAACTCATTGACAGCCTTTTGAATTGGAGCGATATGACGACGTCTGCTGACTAAAAAGCAACCATATGACTCTACAGGAAAACATCCCTCGGCACCTAAAATTCAGACCCGATAATACGGTGGATTCTCGGACGAAGCCTTGGTATCTCAACTGCGCTGTTATGAGACTATGAAGTATCCACACGGCCCCTATCACCGGCTTAAGCGGAATTAGATACGCTAGCTCGGGAGCTGTGATGACAGATCAGCTCAAACAACTCATCTGATGTTAATGGATGAACATCGTGGACGTCCGATGGAGTGAACGCCTCAAAATGGGGTAACCTGGTAAATGCAAGAATACCCAGAGAAACTAACCGGCTATGCCAGACGTCGTACGGCTTAAATTTCCCAGCAAATCAATAAACCTACAAATATTTGTCGAGTTACAAATGAACCGTTTTATTCACTTTGTGCTATTGATCTCCTCAATCATCTACAAGATACAATACAAGATAGGGAAATTTTCTGTACCCTTGATTTCACCAATTAATATAGTAACATCACTCACAAACTTGAACTTAAAGCTATCAACATGGCTGACATCATTGAAAACGCTCGCCGCTTTTCCCTTTAAGTGAAATTGCCATCACTTAACTGCCCGTATTGAGTCGCCCGCTGACCTGCATTTATGCAAAATATATTGTGTCGATATTGAGAAGCATCTAGCTATGAATATCTTTGTTGTCGTGAAAATCCATGGGCATGGAATCAGTGGATAAGTCGTCCTGTATCTGTGATGTGTAAGCCTTCCAACTCTCCCAATTCGCAGGCTTCATACATAATGTTATTTTATGCCTGTGGTAACATAACGAGGGAATTGGAAAGAGTGTAAGCATGAATACCAGTGTTAGTCGGCCTAATGTTAGCTAATAAGATT
The DNA here is from genome assembly GCA_036873755.1 of Hanleya hanleyi. NCBI lineage: Eukaryota > Metazoa > Mollusca > Polyplacophora > Lepidopleurida > Hanleyidae > Hanleya > Hanleya hanleyi. Next base: position 21,499 of record JAVTVY010011246.1, on the reverse strand, counting down.
TATTTCTTCCGAAAGGCCAATAAGTGTTGTAAATCGACTATGGAAAATATTCCCTCTGGCTGTTGTCAAAGAAGACTGACTATGGAACCGGACAAAAGCATGGCAAACATTAGTCTGGTTTAATGGTTATTCTTATTAGATCTCATTGGTTTAAACAATATTTTATTCCAACAATGTAATGGAATGGGATCGGTGAACAGGCAAAGCCTACACTCAAAATAATAATCCGTTAAAATTTAACGTATTGCTATCCGTTAGGTAGTTTTAACGGATTAATCCGTTATATAAACGGAAATAGTACGTTATAGCGAGGGAATCTTCCGTTGTTGTATTGCACTGACGGACTCATCCGTTACATCAACGGAATATCCCAGTCAGCAAGTAATCATTGGTCCTACCTGGGCAAACGTGGGCATGTCGCGGGCTGTGGGGGCATGGGCAACCCTACACTGGCCCCAAGTGGGTTAGTACTGGGAAGCCCACATTCTGAATTGGGCTGTGTAGACATCTTCACATTAACCTATACACACCGGGCCGTCGTGGGCATCACCGCACCAAGAGTTATCTAACTTGAATGAACCTACTCATTTGTTTTACTTTTATGAGCAGGAAATTGTAATTTTAAAATTTATCTGCATGTATAATTACGTTTGTGATTAATGAGCAATATCGGAATTATATGCCAAACATATCCGACTCTGTCCGATCGATAGAATTTTAATTTTTTTTAATTTCTTCCTCGACAAAGAAAAAGCACTGAATTAAAAACCACATGAGAGTTAATCAGCGCAGTCAATATCAATGCGGTTTGAGTTAAAATCATTAAACATTGGATATTACGAACGATTTTTCTCTTAACTCGGACGTTAGAGAAAAAAAAAAAAGTCCACTCAATATAAACCCAGATTGCATGGGATCAAATTTAATAAATTTCCGGTTACCAGCAAGGGCCCAACGTTGAATCCGTTAAAAAATAAGAATCCGTTACAATAACGGAATATTCCCTCGATTCCCTGGGGACGGGCTTTTCCGTTAAATTTAACGAATAATAAAATCCGTTGAATCCGTTAAAAAATAGGAATCCGTTACAATAACGGAATATTCCCTTGATTCCCTGGGGACGGATTTTTTCCGTTCGAGTAAACGGAATTTTATTTTGAGTGTAGAAACTCGCTTGCAGCAGCGCTCGCTTCACATGCTGCAAAAGCGCGGCTTGGGAGATGGGATGTTTTCTGGTTGCAGTAGTGAAGAGGTGATGCTTGGCCTCATTGACACCGGCTGCATCACATCCCTTGCTGTACATGAGTACGATGAAGCTTTCTATAAGCTCCATATGCACGGACTCGAGAGTGTCAGGATCATGCGTGAGAGCAACTAGTGTGTCGGTGGGGTCCGATATGCTTGTACAGGCTGCCCAGGCGGTCTTTTTGCCACATCCAAGAAACTGTGAAGTCGTCTTGCACCCCGTTAAGCTGTGAAAGAGAGGTAGTGCCACGGACTTTGACGGACCAAGATCGGAACAGATGCCACAATACTTTTTCCTGAACCCCTAAAATCCCGAAGTATGAATGGATCAGCGGCTTCTTAAAAGATGTTAACAAAAAGGAGCCGTTCTCATTCATCAGCACACAGATGTCCAAGACTGACATGAGCGGAAAGCTCCTTCTGTGTACCCGTTTTGAGTCCGTGTTCTTCAACAGGCGTTATGATCTCACAATACTTCAACCGTGCAACCATTCCGAGGCGGACACTAGGGTCCTCCTGCATCTAGCACATGCCACGGAGAAGGGTCATACAACAGCCTATGTTCGCACGATGGACAGCGATGTCTTTGAAGACTCTCGGTCTATCGGAACTCTTGGTGGAATTCGGCACTGGAAAGAAATATTGTGACATTCAGTCCATACCGTTTGTTCCGATCTCGGTCCGTCAAATCCTTGGCACTACCCCTCTTCCACAGCCTTACTGGGTGCGACCCGACTTCACAGTTCCTTGATAGCGCAAGCCAGAAGGTATAGATACCAATAATCATTGGTATATTGTTGCTAAAGCGGTATTTTGAACATTTAAATACACATAGCGGCGTAGCGGCATAATTATAGCATTTTGTCAGCAGATGTCATCTCCGGAGTATTTTAATATAATTTGTTCCTGAATACTCTTCGTTCGATTGTTCTTAGTGGTAACTGTTGAGCTTTGACCGTTGACCCCAAAATGGCTTGACCTCAAATCTTCAAAATAGGATCAGAATCGGAGAATGCCACAAACCTCTATGGTATTATTTGTGGTTCTTTTGGTGTTATACCTACAATTGACCTCTGGTTCGGATGACCTCTATCGCGAGTCTCAAATGAAATATTGCCCCGAATCGCCAAAATAAGGCCAGATTCGGGTTACTCAAACCTGGAAACCAATAGAATGAGGCAGTTTATATATCTTGCCCCAAAACCACTGATAATGGCGAATTTGTCCCCAAAATGCCCTTTAGGGTGACCTTAAAGGTTGCCTTGACCTAAAATCGTTGGAATAAGATCACAATCAGATTCTCCGACCCCAAAAACCACTAAAAAGTGCTATTATTCACATTTCTAGCCCTTTTAGTTTTTCAACTATAACCAGGATGGCGACCATATTGAATTTCGCCGAATATGGCGGCCCTAGGGGGCGCCCGTCTTGGCGCCCGTCAAAAATCGAAATAGTATGGTATGGGCGACATATGGGCCAAATTTGGTGCTTTTGGAAGAATGTGAACCAAAATATCCCTAACAGCCCCCACTAATTGGCAAAATCGCTATTGTGAAGGACCCTTCTTTTGGTTGCTAATTTCAGTACTACACGTGGTAAAAATATGAGCAAATAAATTGAATGTTGACCGTGTAAATTTTTTCTAAGATAACATATTGAGCGCCCAGTGTTGACTGAACCATAAACTCCCAATGAAATCCACGTTATTTCCTAGGTTCTCTCATTCATCCGAAAATGATTTACATGAATATAACACAAGGCTATTCTATGGATAACAACTTCTTTATTGCTGTGAAGCAGACGTTTCGTTGGAGATACGTCCAACCTTTTCAAAGCTTTCATTAGCTTTGGAAAAGTTAGGAGCATATATCTTCAACGAAACGTCAGCTCCACAGCAATAAAAGAGTTGTTATTCATAGAATAGACTTCTAAATGCCTATCAAAGAAATTACACGAATACAAAAAATTAACTAGGATCAAAAAATATGATTTTATGGATATGCTCTTTTGTCAATTAGTACTTCAGACAATGAAATTTGGTATGGCGTAGAGCCCGCCACTGAGCGTATATACATATGAAATGAATTTTGAGAGAGAAAGAATGAATTGGTCGTCAGCGGGATTCGAACTCACGACCCCGGTTAAACGCGCCGATGCTCCACCAACTGGACTATGGAGGCCCACAGGTATTACACCTGTGGATTGGTGTTAATCCACGGGTGTAATACCCGTTAATTTTTGGTACAAAAGATATTTGGTTATCAAAAATCAAAAATCATTTCGGACAAGAAGTTTATTTTGGTTATCAAAAATCATTTCATACTAACCATCATTTTATACCGGATTCCCAGTTTATTAAGAAGACAATAATTGTTCATTAGAAACGAAAAGCAATAGTCTTTACAATGTTTTTACAACCGTTCATGTTTTCAATGTGTCATATCGGTTCTTTGATCATTTATTCTGGCGAACTCATTTCGAAATCCCACTTCCATTAAAAGCCGGTGCTGAAAGTGACATTGATTGTTTGCTGACATCAAAATCTCTGAATACGCTTTCGTATAGAAGAGCATAATGACTCTCTGAGGACACTCTCCAGAACATGGGGAAACGAACGATAAAAGAAGATATATATCTCTCTCTAATGAGACAGCTCGCATTACAGAAAGAGCATTCACCGAACTGAACTTTTAGTAATCGACAATTTAGGTTACATAATTAATTATTTTGTAGCGTTGGTCAGATAAATCACATCAGTGAACATCTATTTTGTTAACAGCAACTGTAACCGTTCTCCAATATCTTAGTCAATTGTGCCCACATTATTATGTTATGAGATTGTGTCGAGACATCGCAGTGTTATCTTTTGATGCCATAAAAGGTATAGCGATCTCTCGGTGAGTGCAAGGAGCAATGTTTGATGAATTATAAGAGTCTAAGAGTACATTTGATTCAAATCCCCTTTCTTGACAAGAACTAAATAACTTCCAAGATCCCTATAGTGATAATATGTTATATATACCATCGCAGATTTTGTTTGCTCAATTAAATTGCGATAGATAAGCTCATAAAGTAGATTTATACATTTTCTGAAATCTGTTGATCTTTGTGAAGGTTTTGATTATCTGATTTCTATAACTGAATTATTTCAATTCAGATCTGATCAGAAAGAAATGTGTTAGTTATAGGTTAATATATGCCTGTAGTAGATGTACCATCTTCACAACGTCGAGGTTTCTATTTGTGAGCCAAAGGCGAACTCTTGACCATCTTGCACAGCAGACCGCCTTCCGCCCACTTTCGGTAGTCATTTAAATCACGTGATCTCTTGACCTAGCTGATGGCAAACACGTTAGGGTTTTACTTTCTGTGCTGAACTATTCGCTGATGCCGAATGTAGAATATCTAAACCAAGCACACATGACAATAAAATATTAATGGACAGATCCATGAAATTTATATAGAAATCCGTGTGTTATTTCACGAAATCCGTGTGTTATTTCACCCAATTCTGATTGGTCAGCTGATCAGTGTGTGACCTCTCTCGCCGGAGGCGTGTCGCGACTGTCAATCAGAATTGAGAAAGAAGCGGGCGATCATCTCGCTGTGCCGGGTTGAATAGTCAGGTTGGATTTTGAATCGCCCGGCAAAGGTATAAACTTGCACAAATTTACTAATTGATGACGGGAATATATAGAGTGACAATTGTAGAGTATGCTGATGTATTTTGTTTGGAGGTAAACCGTTTATTTCTCGTTTCACCCAAAGTGCGTTTCAGACCTTGGTGTATTTTTATATAAAGCATGGGGTTATATATAGAGACCCCGTATTTCGACACTTCACCGTAATACCACCCCCCACACCCCCAAAACTCTTGTTTTGCGGGTCTGTGATCTGCCACTAGGTATCCACCTGGTTTCGAATCTCTTGTCACGGTAGCCATGGTCGCGGTAAACAAGAGATCCGATTGGTCAATATATGTAGGATGTTAGTAGTATATAAAACACCGATTGGGTCTCATTTATGCAAATGAGATGACGTCATCGATGACGTCACAGAGCTCTCAGCCAATCAGAAGCGAGTATTTTGACCCGGTGCATTATGGGACATATCCAAGATGGCGGCACGTATGTTCAAGGTGGCGGCACGTCCGGTGTCGAAAACTGGTCATTTCGTCGGGATGTGGTCACCTAGTGTCGAAAACTGGACCCTGTATGGTTCCCGCTAGACGTTTTGGGATCTAGGGGAGCCACTAATGGTCCGATTGGGTCGTATGAGGTATCAAAGTGAAGCATTCGTGAAGGGGCATCTGACTGGACTAGTGGCTCGAGCGTTGTCACCATTCTACGCATGCGCGGTGGCCAAAGGGTATGGAAATAGACGTTTTGGGATCTAGGGGAGCCCCTAATGGGCCGATAGAGTTGTATGAGGTCTCCATGTGAAGCCTATGTGAAGGGGCATCCAGTCATGGGTGGGTGCATGTAAAATTTTTCCTGAAAAAAAACGGAACACGGACTTTATCGAAAAATCCTGGAAAATGCCTATATGGGGTATGGGGGGTATATAGGTCGCCGGGCTTAACGGGGCTTGCCTATCAATAGAGTTATCTCCCCCTAGTTCCAGGGTGGGTGTATGTAAAATTTTCCTGAAAAAATACGGAACACGGACTTTATCCTAAATTACGGGAAAATGCCTATATGGGGTATGGGGGGTATAGGACCATCCTGGGAAACCTACTTCTCGACATTTGCGGTATAGGTTGTGGGGTCTCGTTTTCTTAGTCTCGTCAAGACAAACATGATAGGAAGTGTCGCGGAGCGAATCGTTGAAATTTTTGGGAAAAGTTCAGGGAGACCCATATAGTCCCATACTAGGGGTATAGGACCAATGTTTGTCCCACTGGGAAACCTACTTCTATACATTTGCGGTATGGTTGTTTGGATTTGTTTTCTTACTCTCGTCAAGACAAAGATGATAGGAAGTGTCCCGCCACGAAACGGTGAAATTTTTGAAAAAGTACCATATAGCCCCATATAGACCCATATAGTCCCATACTGGGGTATAGGACCAATATTTGTCCCACTGGGAAACCTACTTCTATACATTTGCGGTATGGTTGTTTGGATTTGTTTTCTTAGTCTCGTCAAGACAAACATGATAGGAAGTGTCCCGGCACGAAACGGTGAAATTTTTGAAAAAAGTTCGAGGTCTGTCTATAGCCCATATAGACCCATATAGTCCCATACTGGGGGTATAGGACCAATGTTTATCCCACTGGGAAACCTACTTCTATACATTTGCGGTATGGTTGTTTGGATTTGTTTTCTTAGTCTCGTCAAGACAAACATGATAGGAAGTGTCCCGGCACGAAACGGTGAAATTTTTTGAAAAAGTTCACCGAGGCCTGGGTAGGCCCATAGGCCTATACTGCATGGCTATGGGACTATAGGCCCATACGGGGTGGACGTGTTGGAGTCTAGGTGAGTCCCTGGTGGTCCAATGGTGTCGTATGAGGTCTTATTTTGAAGCTCTCATGCAGGAGCACTTGACTACGCTAATGGTTCGTACGTTGTCAATACTCTGCGCATGCACAGTCTGGCCGTAGTATAGAAAGCAGGCATTTTGGGGGGTATGTGGGTGTGTGTTTGGGGTAGAGATGGACCGCTATGGGTCCGAATGGATAGTGGAAGGTGTCAAAGTGAAGCTTGTGTGGGTTAGAGTCACAATGGTGTGTTTTTAAGTGCAAGTCGCGTTAATCTCCGCATGCGCAGTTGGTTGTAGTAAGTAAAGTGGCCATTTTGGGGCAGTACATGAAGGTATTTGGGGTCGAGATGGGCTATTCACGGTTCGAATGCGTCCTGGAAGGTGTCATCTTGTAGCTCTCGGGGTGTAGACCCCGATTTGAGGGCTGTTCACGTCACCTGTGACGTCAATTGTGACGTCATCAGTACGAGTAGTAAGTAAAGTGGGCATTTTGGGGCAGTGAAAGGAAAGTATTTGGTGTAGAGATGGACCATCCTTGGTCCGAATGCGTCCTGGCAGGTGTCATTTTGTAGATTTGGGGCTGTTCACAGCATCTGTGACGTCATTGGTGACGTCATCAGTACGAGTAGTAGCGAAAGTGTGCATTTTGGGACAGTGAAGGAAGGTATTTGGGGTAGAGATGCTTCATCCTCAGTCCGAATGCGTCGTGTGGGGTGTCATCTTGTAGTTCTCGGCGTGCAGACCTCGATTTGAGGGCTGTCCACAGCATCTGTGACGTCATTGGTGACGTCATCAGTAGGAGTAGTAGCGAAAGTGAGCATTTTGGGGCAGTGAAGGATGGTATTTGGTGTAGGGATGGACCATCCTCGGTCCGAATGCGTCATGGGAGGTGTCATGTTGTAGCTCTCGGGGTATAGACCCCGATTTGAGGGATATCCACAGCATCTGTGACGTCATTGGTGACGTCATCAGTACGAGTAGTAGCGAAAGTGGGCATTTTTTAGCAGTGACGGATGTTACTTGGTGTAGAGATGGACCATCCGCGGTGCGAATGCGTCGTGTGAGGTGTCATCTTTTAGCAACGCCCACCAACGCCATTCTTAATACTTCAACGCCCTGGTAAAATAGCTCAGAAGCTCTGATATTCCATGGAATTGTCACTAATTCTTCGAAATGCAGTGACGCCCGTCGTTACACCTTAACACTCTAACATAACGCCATGATATAGACCGGAGAGAGAACAACAACAGCAACAACAACAAGAATGACACATGAGAGAACAACAACAACAAGAAGTTTTTTTCATATAATTTATTCTCCCCAATGTTACATCATACCCACGCTGGGGGAGTCGCGTTGGGTATATTTACAATTCAAGAAGATTCTTGTCCAATCAGAGGCCACCATTTGCATCTGTCATATTCGTTCCTGTCCGTTAGATGTATTCTCGGCTACTCTTGTCCAATCAGAAGTCGCCATTTCAGAAAGTTCCATCTTCGGCCATGTTCGCTCTGAACCGTTTGTTCTAATCGTCATCGGGCAGGCCAGGATACCGTTGAGGAAACATCTCAGATAGTTGTTTGCGCATTCTGAGTATCTATCAGTGCATGGGTGAATACTTTCATCCGATGGGGGTGGTGGGTCAGTTTAACCACGAAGAACGTAACATTGATGACCCTCTCCACTACCCACTTGGTGTTGGGACGCTGTTCATAGGCTCATTCCAAGGGATCCACAGTGTCCAGTTGGGCCAGCATCGTCTCTAGCGACTCCCGATTGGTGATTGTGAAAGGATGGTCGTACACTGGGTTGATGGCACTGGAATAGAAATAGCACAATTCACGCGTCATCTTATGGCATAAGATGTACCCAAATGCTGCATTTAATGTGAAGGACGTAGGTTGGTCATTGAAGATGGCTTCCACGTAGCTGCGTAGACGGGCGAGGTCGGTCAGTCGGAAATTGTACAAGTCCAATATAGGGCGATGACGGTGGAAGCAGTGTCGGATGATGGACCAATGGCGTCGATACATCTCACTCACTGGATGATCTTCGGGTAAGAGATCGCTGGGAACATCCACCGCATCTTCCAGAAAATGTTCGTTGTTGTCAGGCGTATGACTGGAAACAGTAATGCTAGAGACCGGCTGGATATCTAGGCTCTTCTGAGCTGTGGGTATAGGCGGGCTCTCCGTGATCGCATCACCAGTGGCATTCTCCTCCCCGGGTTCATCTTCAGTGGATCTGTCCCTCCACTGTGAGGTCACTTCCGCTTCCGTTCACGTGACCGGAACTGACCTTTGATCCGGCGCGCGCGGTGTAAAGGTTTCCACCGCGGTGGAAACCTTTGCGCGCAGGGGTCAAAGGTCAGTTCCGGTCACGTGAACGGAAGCGGAAGTGACCTCACAGAGGTCATATGCAAATGTCACTTCCGAGCTCTGAGCTACACAGGCTTTGAGCTCCAAGAGCTCCGATCCAAGAAACACACTCGCAAGCACACACATACACACACAGAGACATACAGGAGGGACAGATCCACTGAAGATGAACCCGGGGAGGAGAATGCCACTGGTGATGCGATCACGGAGAGCCCGCCTATACCCGCAGCTCAGAAGAGCCTAGATATCCAGCCGGTCCCTAGCATTACTGTTTCCAGTCATACGCCTGACAACAACGAACATTTTCTGGAAGATGCGGTGGATGTTCCCAGCGATCTCTTACCCGAAGATCATCCAGTGAGTGAGATGTATCGACGCCATTGGTCCATGATCCGACACTGTTTCCACCGTCATCGCCCTATATTGGACTTGTACAATTTCCGACTGACCGACCTCGCTCGTATACGCAGCTACGTGGAAGCCATCTTCAATGACCAACCTACGTCCCTCACATTAAATGTAGCATTTGTGTACATCTTATGCCATAAGATGACGGGTGAATTGCGCTATTTCTATTCCAGTGCCATCAACCCAGTGCACGACCATCCTTTCACAATGACCAATCGGGCGTCGCTAGAGACGGTGCTGGCCCAACTGGACACTGTGGATCCCTTGGAATGGGCCTATGAACAGCGTCCCAACACCAAGTGGATAGTGGAGAGGGTCACCAATGTTACGTTCTTCGTGGTTAAACTGACCCACCACCCCGATCGGATGAAAGTATTTACCCATGCACTGATAGATACTCAGAATGCGCAAACAACTATCTGAGGATATGTTTCCTCAACGGTATCCTGGCCTGTCCGATGACGATTAGAACAAACGGTTCAGGGCGAACATGGCCGAAGATGGAACTTTCTGAAATGGCGACTTCTGATTGGACAAGAGTAGCCGAGAATACATCTAACGGACAGGAACGAATATGACAGATGCAAATGATGGCCTCTGATTGGACAAGAATCTTCTTGAATTGTAAATATTGAATAGGCTATATGGTACTTTTTCAAAAATTTCGCCATTTCGTGCCGGGACACTTCCTATCATGTTTGTCTTGACGAGACTAAGAAAACAAATCCAAACAACATACCGCAAATGTATAGAAGTAGGTTTCCCAGTGGGACAAACATTGGTCCTATATGGGTCTCCCTGAACTTTTTCCAAAAATTTCAACGATTCGCTCCGCGACACTTCCTATCATGTTTGTCTTGACGAGACTAAGAAAACGAGGCCTCACAACCTATACGGCAAATGTCGAGAAGTAGGTTTCCCAGGATGGTCCTATACCCCCGCCCCCATACCCCATATAGGCATTTTCCCGTAATTTAGGATAAAGTCGGTGTTCCGTATTTTTTCAGGAAAGTTTTTACATACACCCACCCTGGAACTAGGGGGAGATAACTCTATTGATAGGCAAGCCCCGTTAAGCCCGGCGACCTATATACCCCCCATACCCCATATAGGCATTTTCCAGGATTTTTCGATAAAGTCCGTCTTCCGGTTTTTTTCTGGAAAATTTTTACATGCCCTTCACATAGGCTTCACATGGATACCTCATACAACTCCATCGGCCCATTAGGGGCTCCCCTAGATCCCAAAACGTCTATTTCCATACCCTTTGGACACCGCGCATGCGTAGAATGGTGACAACGCTCGAGCCACTAGTCCAGTCAGATGCCCCTTCACGAATGCTTCACTTTGATACCTCATACGACCCAATCGGACCATTAGTGGCTCCCCTAGATTCCAAAACGTCTAGCGGGACCCATACAGGGTCCAGTTTTCGACACTAGGTGACCACATCCCGACGAAATGACCAGTTTTCGACACCGGACGTGCCGCCATCTTGAACATGCGTGCCGCCATCTTGGATATGTCCCATAATGCATCGGGTCAAAATACTCGCTTCTGATTGGCTGAGAGCTCTGTGACGTCATCGATGACGTCATCTCATTTGCATAAATGAGACCCAATCGGTGTTTTATATACTACTGATGTTGCTTTACAGCTGTGAACACGATACAGTATCGTGGTTTCAGCGAGGATGTAGATGTACCTCTAGTAGATGTACCTGTTGTAGCCGGACATTTTTCCTACCGGATATTCTTCCCTTTTACACCAGAGGCAAAACTAGAAAAGGACGTTATATCTTTAGATGGGTAAATGGCCCCAGGTCAGGTGCAATGCAGGTGGAAAAATGAAATACTTTCATCACAAGAAACTGTTCAATTGGCATAAAGTACAATATTATATTGTATACTCAGACAAATTTCAAGGTACTGAGTCTGATGATTCTCGATTAACAGGGCCGTAAAGTAGTGCAGTCGTGCAAAATAGTTGATTCTGAGTCCAAAACAATTCTCATTGTTCTCTGTAAACATATGAAGATTAACGATAACCAGAACCAGATTTGGTCTACGACTACATATTGGAACAGCGAGTATGCTGTATCAATATGGTTCTGGTTATCATTTATCTTAATATGTTTATAGAAAGAAATATGAGGCGTTTTCGCCTCAAAGCTGGCGATTTTGCACGGATGCACTACGGTACTTCACGGTCCTGTTATTCGAGAACGATGCTCAGACTCTTTTGGTATACAATATAATATTGTACTTGATGCCAACTGAACAATTTCTTGTATATGTAATATTTTATTTTTGGCACTTCTACCGCATCTGTCCTGGGGCCATTTACCCATCCAAACATACCTGGGCATTTGAGGCACGTGTACTAGTATTGAATTCAAAATTGATGTGTGAATTTTCCCGACTTTGCGCCAGGTATCGGCCGTAGCCAAGTTGACATGGCTACACTAAAAAACAACTAGAAAACAACCCCTCCCAACTCTCTGTCTATTAGTTTTATCGAGTTTGGCAAAGAGTTTGATTGCCGTAAAGACCTCATCCGTCTGCAATCAATCTTCAAACATCAACGGTCGGTTGAATTCCTTGTCTTCACCACCATGATCTTCGTACGTGTTATGTGATCCGCACGATACGTTGCTTATCACGTGACACGTACGAATATAATGGAGAAGAAATTCAACCAGCCGTTGATGTTTGAAGACTGATTGCAGACGGATGAGCTCTTCACGGCAATCAAACTCTTTGCCGAACTCGATAAAACCAATAGACAGAGAGTTGGGAGGGGTTGTTTTATTGCCGGATAGAGCCGAACGACCCATGGAGCCTTGTGATCCCGGAGTGTACATGTAAGTTCATTGAGAGGCAGCATGGCTAAGTGTAGGAACGAACGAAGCCATGTCAACTTGGCTACAGGTACCGTAACAAATAAGTTTTCAGGTCAGGGAGAGGTTCGAATTTTCTTTCTAGGGATCAGCGAACCCTGGAATTCCACGTAGAAATAATGTCTTCAATTGATATACATCATGTAAGATAAACGAATGTGGATTATGTAAGTAGTAGGAAGAGGGCAAAATTCTTATGATTTTTGTGGGTGGGGCGTGAGGGTGATGACGTCAAGGATGACATTCGGGTCAAAGATCACACCCGGGTCACTTCCGGGTCAAAGGTTAATTCCCGTCACGTGACGGCCCAGCAAGAGTTGTCTGTCCCTATGTAAGACCACAGTAACTTCTAATGTTAATATCCGGGGAATGCATGTTTGGGGTAAGAGTATCGGGGTGGTTATTTTTTTTTCTCGTGGATTTTACTATGGGGTGTAGCACTTTGGGTTTTTTTGTCTCGCGCTTGGAGGGGTCATTCCGGCGCAATGGACAATGAACTGTTCAATGTTAGTCGTGATCCGCACGATACGTTGCTTATCACGTGACACGTACGAATATAATGGAGAAGAAATTCAACCAGCCGTTGATGTTTGAAGACTGATTGCAGACGGATGAGCTCTTCACGGCAATCAAACTCTTTGCCGAACTCGATGAAACCAATAGACAGAGAGTTGGGAGGGGTTGTTTTATTGCCGGATAGAGCCGAACGACCCATGGAGCCTTGTGATCCCGGAGTGTACATGTAAGTTCATTGAGAGGCAGCATGGTTAAGTGTAGGAACGAACGAAGTCATGTCAACTTGGCTACAGGTACCGTAACAAATAAGTTTTCAGGTCAGGGAGAGGTTCGAATTTTCTTTCTAGGGATCAGCGAACCCTGGAATTCCACGTAGAAATAGTGTCTTCAATTGATATACATCATGTAAGATAAACGAATGTGGATTATGTAAGTAGTAGGAAGAGGGCAAAATTCTTATGATTTTTGTGGGTGGGGCGTGAGGGTGATGACGTCAAGGATGACATTCGGGTCAAAGATCACACCCGGGTCACTTCCGGGTCAAAGGTTAATTCCGGTCACGTGACGGCCCAGCAAGAGTTGTCTGTCCCTATGTAAGACCACAGTAACTTCTAATGTTAATATCCGGGGAATGCATGTTTGGGGTAGGAGTATCGGGGTGGTTATTTTTTTTTCTCGTGGATTTTACTATGGGGTGTAGCACTTTGGTTTTTTTGTCTCGCGCTTGGAGGGGTCATTCCGGCGCAATGGACAATGAACTGTTCAATGTTAGTCCCATTGGGGAAGCCACTCATGGACATTTGTGGTATGGGGTGTGGTAGCTTGTTTTCTCTGTAGAACACGGTGGGAGGAGCCTCAATGCCATGGGTTGACTTTTGCTGAAAAGTTATCGTGCGTAGTAAATAGGCAGGCCTGAGGTGAACGTTTGGGGTCGCCGTGGACCAATATTAGTCAGATTGGGTCGTGTGAGGTGTCATGGTGAAGCATTCTTGGGGGACCATCCGACTGGATGGGTGTGGGGTGGAGGTAAGGCTATGGCGCGCATGCGCAGGCTGGGAATTTTGGGAAAAGGGCACTGAAATGGACGTTTTAGGGTCGAGGTGGGCCCATAGTGGTCCGAATGGGTCGTGTGGGGTATCCATGTGAAGCACTCATCGAGGCCGATTGAGTCAGGGGTTGGTGCATGTTTCCTCCGAAATGAGAGATCCGGAAAACGGACTTCACACCTGGTGAGTCAAAGAAATATGTTGTTGTTGTTCTTGTTGAGATAGAGAAGTCTCCCAATATCGGGGAAGTAAAAATCAGTAATCCAGTTGTGCTTAGAAAGCAGAAATCCAGTATATTTGCCCCATGACCTTTGTGGATTACAGTAAAATAAGTTGAGACTTGGTGGTCCCCGATGTCGTCATCGCTCTACGCCGGGACATTGTACGGAGATTTTCCTGAAAAAAACCCTGTTTTGCAGGCCATCGCTCTATTTGTCAGGGTGAAATTTTCGGAGAATTTCTGGGAAAACCCTGTTCTAGTTATATATCACCCGGGAGTAGTAGAAAAAGGGGAGTTTCGAAGGTGCAATGGAGTGCGTTCGGGGGAGATGAGGGCCTTGTTCCATCCGGCTACCTGGTAGAGTTACCTCTGTGTGTGTGTGCGGAGGAGGAGGGGGAGCACGAGCAGGAGGAGGAGGAGAAGGAGGAATGGGGGTGAGTGAGTGTGTGAGTGAGGAGGAGGAGGAGGAAAAGGAGGATGAGGAATGGGGTTGAATGAGTGGGTGAGAAGGAAGAGGTGGAGGAGGAGAAGGAGAAGGATGGATGAGGTTGAGTGAATGAGTGAGTGAATGAGTCAGTGAGGCATGCCCAAGGTCCGTGAGGCGTGCCCAACGCCCGTCTTAACGCAGTGAGTGAGTGAGTGTTGTGGTGTGGTGTGAGGTGGTGATGTGCGGTGGTGGATGTTTGTGGTGGTGGTGGTAGTAGTGGTGGTGATGGCGTTGCTGAGCGCCCATCTTGACTCAGTGACGCCCTAACGCCCTGACGTCTTCTATACCTTGTCCCATAATATATTATCGCCATGATGCAGACAGTCGCGTTGGGTATGTTAACAATTCTCGTAGGCTCTTGTTCAATCAGAAACCACCATTTCATCTTGTATCTGTCATATTTCTTGTTTGTTATTTGTATTCTCGGCTGATCTTGTCCAATCAGATGCCACCACTTGGTGTTGCGTCAACATTCAGCCATATTCGCTTTTGTCCTTTGGAAGTATCCCTAATCATTTGAACGTCAGCTGTGCACGTCTTTGGAATACGCTTGCTTTTATGAACGTGACACAGTAAAGCCTGCCAACGCCTCGCTTAAACGATTCAGCGCCCTGGTGAATTAACCCGGAAGCTCTGATGGGTCTAGATATCCCACGACAGTAATTCCTCGAAATGCAGTGACGTCAGTCAACGGCCGTCTCAACGCCATAACGCCCTATCTCAACGCCTCCTTAACGCCTTATCAACGCCCTACCGCCCGTATCAACGCCTTAACGCCTACTCTTGATGCCTTAACGCCCTATCTTAACGCCCTATCGGGACGCCTTAATGCCCTATCGCATTACAATTGCACACACATGCTTGACCATTGACCCTTGACCCTTTATGAAAGTGAAGTAATCACCGGAAGTAGGTCATCACCGAAAATGACGTCACTTCCGACGATGTCGTCATTTGAAATAGGGTGCGGGACTACCGCTCAGTGAGCGGACATGCGAGCGATGACTGCCCACTTCCAGTGATGGTGAGCGATACTGTGTTACGTTCATAAAAGCAAGCGTATTCCAAAGACGTGCACAGCTGACGTTCAAATGATTAGGGTTACTTCTAAACGACAAAAGCGAACATGGCCGAAGATTGACGCAATATCAAATGTCGGCTACTGATTGAACAGCCGAGAATACAAATAACAGACAAGAACGAATATGACAGACACAACATGAAATGGTGGTTTCTGATTGGACAATTGCTTACGTGAATTGTAAACATTACCAACGCGACTGCCTGCATCATGGCGATAAGACATTACGGGACTAAGTATAGAAGACGTTGAGGCGCTAGGCCGTCACTTGGTTAAGACGGGCGCTCAGCAACGCCATCACCACCGCCACCACCACAAACATCACCCAATCGGACCAATATTGGTCCACCGCGACTCCAAAACGTCCACCTTAGGCCTGTCCATTCACTACGCATGCGCACGGTGACTTTTCAGCAAAATTCAACCCATGGCCTCAAGACTCCTCCTATCGTGTTCTACAGCTCGAGACAGAAAAAATACAAGCCCCAGACCTGCCTGAATGTTTCAGTAAAAGTCACGCCATGACACGAGACCATTTCCATCGTGTTCTACAGTGCGAGGCAGAAAAAGCAAGATGCCACACTCCATACCACAAATGTCCATGAGTGGGTTCCCCATTGGGATTAACATTGAACAGTTCATTGTCCAATGCGCCGGAATGGACCCAACATATCCACCTCAGACCTGCCTGAACTTTTCAGCAAAAGTCACCCCATGGCCACCAGATCCCTACCATCTTGTTCTACTGCGCGAGATAGAGAAAAACAAGGTGCCACATCCCATAGTAAAATCCACAAGAAATAAAAAAATTACCACTCCAAAACATGCATTCCCCGGACATTAACATTGGAAGTTACTAGGGTCTTATGTAGGGGCAGATAACTCTTGCTGGGTCGTCACGTGACCGGAAGTGACCCGGATGTGACTTGGGTGCACTCCAGGGATTCTTCCATTCGGCATGGAATAGACTATGGGTCCGTTTTTCGGCCACCAGTTGTCGTAAAACCTTCAACCCAAATCACTTATATGTATATATTTTCTGAAAGAGCATGATGAAGCTATTATTTTAAGATATAGCACTGCTATGTCATAGAAAAATTAAACTCGGACATTCTCTTCCATGCTTGCTTCATTTTTCCTAGAAAACCCCTTAAAAATGTCGAAAAATCGTCAAATTCGGCTCAATTTCCAGAAAAATCTGTAAGAGCGATTTCAATTAAACTTCTTACTCACGTTCCCTGGTCCGGTCTCAACTTAAAAAGGCAAACAAAAGTGGGTGTCAACCTGCCCGTTTTTGGTCAGATTTTCTTCCCGTAAATGAGTCCCGATTTTTAGGCACACCCAAGGGGCATAACTGAGGCAAGACAAAATTTACTCCATGATCCGGATCAGCGTGTAGACGAAGCCAGCACTCGATCTGTACGTCCTCGTTTGCAGCGTTGATAATACTGAATAGGATGGTATTTTAGATATAAGCTATTAAGAAGACGAGAAGAATTATGATGTAGCGGAACAAGGGCAGTCTATCGTATTATGAAATTAGACCGGGGCCATTACTACGAAACTGTGGAGGGCCACCTTTGACCCGGATGTCATCGAAAGTCACGTGACCGGAAGTGAGGCCATCCTTGACGTCATCTCCCTCACGCCCCATCCTCAAAAATCATAAGGAATTTGCCTTCTTCCTAGTACTTATGTGAGTAGTAGGTAGCAAGGATTTAAAGTTAAGTTGACCTACTTATTTGTTCCCCCGGGTAAAATTTAAGGGGGAACTTTGTAAGGCTCTCTACGGGTGGGGTATATGGCAGAGCTCTTGATGGGAACTTTTCAATATCCGGAAAGTACACATAAACTGATGACGTCATCACGATTATTCTTCCGCGGTGATGCGGTCTGGCGGTGATGCGGTCGCGGGAAAAAGCTTCCGCGGAGAAAAAGTAGTCCCCAGTCTTCAAATACGCTGCATGGTCCGATTGGGTCGAGTGAGGTATCAAAGTGAAGCATTCGTGAAGGGGCATCCAGTCATGGGTGGGTGCATGTAAAATTAGAATTTTTCCCGAAAATATAAAAAGCGGAACACGGACGTTACCCCTAAAATAGGGGAAAACATCTATCAACCCTAGCCAAAAGGGCTAATATCGGTTCCCGGGCTTATTGGGACCTGCCTATCAAGTCAATGGGGTGGGTGCATGTAAAATTAGGATTTTTCCCGAAAATATAAAATGCGGAATACGGACTTTACCCCTAAAATAGGGGAAAAAATCGATCAACCCTAGCCAAAAGGGCTAATATCGGGCCCCGGGATTATTGGGACCTGCCTATCAAGTCAATGGGGTGGGTGCATGTAAAATTAGGATTTTTTCCCGAAACTATAAAAAGCGGAATACGGACTTTACCCCTAAAATAGGGGAAAACACCTATCACCTCTAGCCCAAAGGGCTAATATCGGTCCCCGGGTTTATTGGGGCCCGCCTATCAAGTCAATGGGGTGGGTGCATGTAAAATTAGGATTGTTTTCCGAAACTATAAAAAGCAGAACGCGGACTTTACCCCTACAATAGGGGTCTGTATTATACAATATAAGGGAAAATGCCTGTATGGGGTATGGGGATGGTCAATTTTTTTTTGGGTGTTACTATGGCTTGTGGGGTCTCGTTTTTCTCGTCTCACGATTGGGAAGGGTCCCGGAGCGAAGCGGTGAAATTTTTGGGAAAAGTCACGGAGGTCTGTATATAGGCCCATAGGCTGGCCATGGGGGGTATAGGTTCAACCTGGGAAATTCACACACGTTCATTGTGATATGGGTTGCTTGGATTTCCTTTTCACGTCTCGTCATTTAGAACACGATGGGAAGGGTCTCGGAGCGCAACGGTGAAATTTTTGGAAAGTACCATATAGCCCATATAGTCCCATACTGGCTATATGGGGGTATAGGTTCAACCTGGAAAATTCACACACGTTCATTGTGATATGGGTTGTTTGGTCTTGTTTTTCACGTCTCGTCATTTAGAATACGATGGGAAGGGTTTCGAAGCGAAACGGTGAAATTTTTGGGAAAAGTTCACCGCGGCCTGGGTAGGCCCATAGGCCTATACTGCACGGCTATGGAGGTATAGGTCCATACGGGGTGAACGTTTTGGGGTCTAGGTGAGCCCCTAATGGTCCTATGGTGTCGTATGAGGTCATATTTTGAAGCTCTCGTGGAGTTTGTAATGTATCGAACAGTCGCCCCCCTCAAGACCCTCATATATACCCGGATGACGGACGTTACCGAAAAGACCCGGACTTTACCGAAAAGACACGGATGTCACCGAAAAGACACGAACTTCACCGAAAAGACACGGACGTACCCGAAAAGACACGAAGGTGAACGACATTGTGGAAAAACCCCACAGACAGGTCAGTACATGTCCTATCATGTTCACAGGTTATGCCCCATTCACGCATAATAAAAGGATTGATCTGTAATCTGTGTTGTTGTTGCTCTCTTTTTTGGACTAAGGGCAGTGAAGGAAGGTATTTTGTGTAGAGATGGACCATCCTTGGTCCGAATGCGTCGTGTGAGGTGTCATCTTGTAGCAACGTCCGCCAACGCCAAGCTTAACGCTTCAACGCCCTGGTGAAATAGCTCAGAAGTTCTCATTTTTCTAGATATTCCATGGAATTGTCACTAATTCTTCGAAATGCAATGACGCCCGTCAACGCTCGTAGTTACGCCTTAACGCTCTAACATAATGCCTTGACGCCATGGTATAGACCGGAGAGAGAACAACAACAACAACAAGGATGACACATGAGAGAACAACAACAACAAGAAGTTTTTTCATATAGTTTATTTTCCCCAATGTTACATCATACCCACGCTGGGGGAGCCGCGTTGGGTATGTTTACAACTCAAAAAGACTCTTGCCCAATCAGAGGCCACCATTTGCATCTGTCATATTCGTTCCTGTCCGTTAGATGTATTCTTGTCCAATCAGAAGTCGCCATTTCAGAAAGTTCCATCTTCGGCCTTGTTCGCTCTGAACCGTTTATTCTAATCATCGTCGGACAGGCCTGGATATTCTTCGGGCAGCATGTCCTGAAACAGTTGTTTGCGCATTCTGATCGCATTTTCCAGTGCCTCGGTGGGTGGTAGCCCCATAGCCTCTTCCAAGTGACGCTTGGTCTTCATGATCGACCTGTGCGTGGGGTCGCCTTTCATTTCAAGCGGTAGTAAGGTATACTGTTCATAGATCGCCATGGCTGTTTTCCTGATGCGGGGGCGCATTTGGGTGTACGCCCATCAACGCTTAGCTTAACGCTTCAACGCCCTGGTGAATTAGCTCAGAAGCTCTGATTTTCATGGAATTGACACCAATTCATCGAAATGCAGTGACGCCCGTCAGCGCCCGTCGTTACGCCTTAACGCCCGTCTCAACGCCTTAACACACTTTCTTAACGCTTTAACGTCGTTTAATGATGCGTTCGAACAAATGTTTCCTTTGTGCTATTGCTCTGACATACGCCGCTTTCCAGTTCATGCCCGGGGTTTTCAACATCGACGCTGTTCTTTCAATTTTCATATGGACTGGGTCCTTATCCAACAATTTCATATGGGTCACGAGGTCGACAACGCCCGTCTCAACGCCTTAACACACTTTCTTAACGCTTTAACGTCGTTTAATGATGCGTTCGAACAAATGTTTCTTTTGTGCTATTGCTCTGACATACGCCGCTTTCCAGTTCATGCACGGGGTTTTCAACATCGACGCTGTTCTTTCAATTTTCATATGGACTGGGTCCTTATCCAACAATTTCATATGGGTCACGAGGTCGACATACCGCTGACGTAAAGCCCGTCGTAGTCTGGGTGCCAATTCGACCAATACATAAGGACTGATGAGGGACACATGTTCATTCTTATATGTACAGACACCACCACCAACACCACCACCACACACTACCACACACACACACACACACACCATCACCACCACATTCCACCACCACCGCCACCACCGCCACCACCGGGCGTTGACGGGCGTCAACGCCCGATGGTGGTGGTGGGAGCTCCCGTGTGGCAGAGCTCTTGGATCGGAGCTCTTGGAGCTCAAAGCGTGTGGAGCTCAGAGCTCGGAAGTGGCATTTGCCTATGACCTCTGTGAGGTCACTTCCGCTTCCGTTCACGTGACCGGAACTGACCTTTGACCCCTGCGCGCGCTAACAATACCGGATAAAAATTGCGCGCAGGGGTCAAAGGTCAGTTCCGGTCACGTGACCGGAGGCGGAAGTGACCTCACAGAGGTCATATTCAAATGTCACTTCCGAGCTCTGAGCTCCACACGCTTTGAGCTTCAAGAGCTCCGATCCAAGAGCTCTGCCACACGGGAGCTCCCACCACCACCACCACCGGGCGATGACGCCCGTCAACGCCCGGTGGTGGCGGTGGTGGTGGTGGTGGTGGAATGTGGTGGTGGTGTGTGTGTGTGTTTGTGTGGTGGTAGTGTGTGGTGGTGGTGTTGGTGGTGGTGTCTGTACATATAGGAATGAACATGTGTCCCTCATCAGTCCTTATGTATTGGTCGAATTGGCACCCAGACTACGACAGGCTTTACGTCAGCGGTATGTCGACCTCGTGACCCATATGAAATTGTTGGATAAGGACCCAGTCCATATGGAAATTGAAAGAACAGCGTCGATGTTGAAAACCTCGGGCATGAACTGGAAAGCGGCGTATGTCAGAGCAATAGCAC